>OMLM01000967.1:0-15880 GCA_900302695.1 Helostoma temminkii | reverse complement strand
TGCGTGCATGTGTGTGTGTGTGTGTGTGTGTGTGTACACGTGTGAATATTGCTGTGCGTGCATGTGTGTGTTTTGAGGATCTGCCTTATATGTGTGTCTCATTGGGGTTAGATGACTAGAGAGGGCCTCAAATCCTCGGGGAGTCTGTGATTGGGACGGAAATGGGACTCAGGGACTATGAAGTCAAGGAGGAGGAGGGAGAAAAAGACAATTTGGAGGATGGTAGGACAGAAAAGGTAGAGTCAGAGGAATGAAAAGGGCACATTAATGCAGGGGTGCAGCAAAACCTCACAATTATACAGTGTGAAGAAAGACAAGTACATTCTTTTCAAATTTGCCTGGGTAGTCTGCCTCTAGGAAATAGCAAAACGGTCCTTGAAAGAACCAAAAAGTGTGTGTCCTTTGATCAAAACCATCATTTGAAATCATCACACTAAACCTGTACTTTCACTGCTTTTTAAAGAAAGGAGAATCTGGTACACTTCTTCTAATAACAGCCCTCAACACAGCATAGTCAGTGGTGATCACTGGAATGATGTTTTTCAAACGTCTTTCAAAGAATGTCTCCTCTGAAATACCAGCATGTTCTTCTATATTCCACTTTCAAACTACATAATGATACATGCGAACGTGGCTCAAGGATAATGCACAGCTAGATGTTTTTGTTGGCATGTCAGCTGGTTTGTCTAAAGCCTTCAACTGTTGATAAATAGGCAGTGTGTGATAAACAGCTGGTTGTGTTTTCAACACAACAGTACTGATTTGGGCTCCACAAACTGACATGCCTGGTAGTTGTTTGTCTGCAGGGGCGGCCGGCCACCTAAGCGACATAGGTGGTTTCCTAAGGTGCAAAATGCCAAGAGGGCGCAGTGAGATTTATTTATTTATTTATTTATTTATTTAAATCAAGCCATCATCTACACAGAGTCAGTTTTTTATGAATTATAAGTACGGCAGCTCATTGCATTCACTAAGGAAAAAATGAATCGGATCCTGTATCTCATAATTACGAGATAAAGTTAATGTTAATTGTCGCTTCAGAGAGGACAGGAAAGACAATGGAGCTGACTTTGCCTCACTTAATCTGCTTTATTCTTTTCTTGGGTTGAGACACTGGTGAGATATTGATTTCACTGTGCAATGTGGATGGTATAACAGTCTGTCAACACTGTGCAGGCATCTTATGTCTGAATTGGGACTGTTCAGGCAGAAAGCACATTGTGACCAACTCTGAGTAGCTCTCTTCCTTCAGGTGCAGTTAAACCAGTATGAGATGTTTTGTGTATGCAAGTTCTGCATGCCTGCTGAGAATTATATGCACCCATTCTTCTCCTACAGTAACTGGGGTTCCATGAGGTGCCCTCACCTGGATGGTTTTAGGACAAGTTTGGATTCAAGTCAAAATTCTGAGGCGTCAAAACTATCACAACGTCCATATAGAAAGCCAGGTCCCAGCTTCTTGAGTCAAACACATTCCTCTGATGAACTAAAGTCATATGGCATCTAATCAGATGATCAGGGTAAATGCTTTATCCCTGCTGCTTTCATAAGCCCTTTCACACATGCACTCCAGACTATCTGTGGGCGTTTAGGTCCGGACTTTACTCAGAGTTGAGTTTTCACACATGCAGCACTCACCCGGACATACTCCTTTTGAAATGCATTCACAAATAAAATTCCCTTCTGTGTAGAGGCACGATGTGACATAAAAAGTTTATCTCAGAAATCTAGACATGACGTTTAATGTGTATAACCTCAGTTTCATAAAGGAGAGAAACGCGGTACAACAACAGAAAGCATGATAAATATTTCCTATATTTTATGTTTCTCGCATGTGTGAAAGCAGCTATATAGTGTCACCATGTCTGACAGTTGTCAACTTCTGTCAGATTTGTCTATGAGCTACCTGTACTCAGGTACTTTGTACTCTGTCAGCGCTGCGACAGCCACAGCAAATAGCCGACACTCTATCCAATGGCCCATTTTCCACAGAGTGCCCCGAGACGCTCCTGACATGCGCAGCAGCTAAAAATATGCGCAGAGTCTATTTTTGGGGATAGGTGTGTCAAGCAGCACAGAGCAGATGAGATAAACAGGAAGTAAAGACACGCAATTATCTGGTTAATTTTCACAATAAATGCGTAAATGTCCCTCTGTTATGTGTGTAGCTGGTTGACTGAATGCACCAGAGCCGGCTCCTTCCCCTACCTCACCTCACTCGTTTGTGTGAACTTATTCTCCTTTGATTTTGTTACACTTAAATTGAAGTTGAAAGTTAAAGTTAATTCCATTAATTCATTCATTAATATGTGTATTTTACTTGAAATCAAGCCAGTCTTATAATATTGTTATGTCGCAATGTTGTCCACATTAATCACGATATAATTTTTTTTTTTTCATGCAGCCCTAATCAAGAAGAAAGTCAGTATGTGTCAAAAAAGACCATGAAGGGACTTGTAGAGCATTTATTTTTGAAGACATTCATGGCATAGCACACATTAAAAGAAGTTGCAATTTTTTATAACTTTGCGTAACTGGGTACAGTTAAGTTACATACAATGACAACCATTTATGGCTTTGTTTTTGATGAGTACTTAGATTGCCTTTATGCCTAGAGTAATTCAAGTAAGAGATGATGTGCAGGCATTGTCTCCTGTGAGAAAGTACATTTCTGTGCCTATTGTTCTACCAACAAGTTCCAACAGAAAACATCCACATGGATTCTTGTCTTCTATTATTTACACCAAATAACACAAACTTAAGTATTGTTGCCTGTTCACTGTAGAGAATAAAAAAATGAAGCGCACAGCTAAGCCACATTCTAGATTGATGTCCCAGCATTTGATATATTAATATTTGGTCCACCTATTGAAAGACAGATATTGAGCATAAATTGTCCCTGAAAGATCTGTCAGGGATGTAGAAGATGCTTTTTAACATTTGACTGTAGTGATGATTCACTTGAACACAAAAATAATTGGTAATGAGAATGAAGATGGTGGAAATCAGGGTGACAGGAAAAGATCTGGGAGGGGGCAGAATAAAGGGGGACAAAGATGTGGGAGTCCCAAAGGTGGCGTCCCGGATGCTAGGGGGCCTCAGAGGACCATGGTATGATTGTCTTTGACCTTCCCCTTGCAGTGTTCAAGGGCATACTGTGATGTGTCTGTATGTGAATGTGTGTCTATAAGCTCTTCACATTGTTTTCTGACAGTGTATTTGTTTTTTAGGTGTGGTAATGTGTTCAAGGACTCTAACGCTATCTGAGTTTTTAGATTGTGTCTGCATGTGTCTGTAACGGATTGTCTGCCAACTGCTAATAATTTAGCCCCCACTGCATTTTAAGAGACACAAGCCTTCTTGTTTAAACAGCTTCAGAGCCTGATTTTTGAACAGATCTTTATTTGAGTAAACCAACATCTCATTTATATTTCAGCAGCTGTACCTTGAGGCAGATGACTCAGCGAGAGAGAAGGGGTAGAGCAAAACACACATTAAAACACGGAGTGGAACAGAAGAGCGCCAGATTAGTCCTCATTATGCAGCATTAATCATCTTTAATCTGCTCTTAATCCAATATCTTTACCTCACCTTATTAATGAGCCATACTTCACCACTGGATTAGGCTGCAAATACTGACTGCCAGACATTTTAGGAAAAGGGAGGAAAAAAAAGAGATGGATGGCCAGGAGAGGAAGGTGAATAAGGAAAGAACACAAACAAATGTGAAAGTCACAAAAAGATAGTCAGCAGATTTGGAATTAGGCCAGAGTACTGAAGCCATTACTTTGTGAGTGTAGTCAACAAAAAAGTTAGCAGAGTAATATTTTTATGCTCTATGATAATTATTATTACGTTTATCACTCATTTTACTAACACAAACATTTTGATAAAAGTCGACATGGCGTTAAATCATCTCAGGCTATTTTTTATGTATTCTGGCTTTATGTTTTAGATTTCTGCTCAGGTAGAAGTGGCAGTGCTGTGCTGAAACTCTGGAGGGTAACCAAACTTCATCAGCTCCTAAAAATTATAATATAAATCATCATTATAACCAGTTGTAACAAACAGTGTCCTTTACACAAAAAGTGGCTCTATGTATAAGTGACTGAAGGAACTAAATATGATTTTATGAAACTGCGATAATTTTCACTTGAATCTTGCTGTTAAACAAAATGTGCAGTGCTAATGTGCTATGCGATTAATGAAAACCATAAAAACAATACATTTTTACAATATTTTTCTTTTTAATGGCTGCTAAAGCCACACATTGGCTTAATGGTGGTTGTCCCATGGCAGACACATTTTAGTGCTTGCTTTAAATATGTTTTATTATATTTATTTATGTATAGTTGCATGCATGCCGTTCACAGGCATCAAATTACATTCATGTACACAAATATACACACAAATCTTTGGTATATGTTTTTGATAGCATCACTGCTGTAATCAGGGTTTGTTAAATCTCCATGAAGTGATGAAAATTGCAGATAAATGAAATATTTGATTTTTTTTTTGTTATGTTGTTACGCTTGCTGTATCCTTTTTATAGCCGCATAATCACTCTAATTTAGATGAGATATAATAGCTCAGTGTAATACTTGATTCTGTGTTTGTGGCAGGTCATCGCATCATTATAGGCAATTAAGCACAGGAAGAAAGAGAAAAAGTGAAAGAGAGAATGAGTGTTTTCTTTATTGATCCAGTTAGATTTGTTTCAGATCCCTTTTCACTAATAATGCTTGGTTAGACACATCACTAAATTCCAACAAAGATGGTTTAATTAAAATGTGCTACTTTGCACACTTTAATGCTGTCAACTGATAACCAATAAAAATCAAGCAGCATTTGAGTTTTGAGCACCACGGGTCGTCTTCAAAGCCTTAAAGGCCGGTTGTGGTTGAAGTATTTGTCACACCTTATTGTTCAGCCAGCTGCTACTTACTTTCTGTATTTTGTTCTGTTTGAACAAAAAAGTTTCTACTTGAGCAGAGCAATGATAGGGCGGTATGACTGGCAGACTGGATTTATTTAGTTTTGTGCTAGCCTAAATTAATAATAAGTAATTTAGCTTTAACCATCTAATAATTGTGAACCCATGAGAAAGCAAGTGAAGTCAAGCAGTGATAGCTACATTATAAGTAATGCACAGTGCTGTGCAAAAGTCTGATCAGTCTCAAATTCACTCTGCAGCATGAGAACCAGCTCAAAAATAGCGTCAGAGTCATAAAGACCTATGTTCAGAGACAGCAACAGCAGAGAGGCAACCGATGCCCTCATCTCAACATCACTGAGTCATTCTGGGATTGTGTGAATAGAGAAGACACTGAGGCAGCTTTAATCCACTGAGGAACTGTTGTAAATTCTCCAAGATATATGGATCATTCTATCTGGCATGTACCCGGGAAAAGTTTGTGCTATTTAAAATGGTTGTGACACCAAATATCATTTTAAGATATGTTTACTGCACTACTCACTGCATTATTTTTTAAATTATACTCAAGTTTTTCACAAGTACTTGAAACCACAGTACAATATATGTATGTTTATCTGTTGGTATAAGATTATGGGGTTCTTTCCTTTATCAGACAGTAAAAAGCATTTGATAAAGTAGTCCACCCTACTCGATGTACTTTAGCTCTTTTATTATTAAAGAACATAGCAATCCTACAGTAGTCTGCCTACCACAATGCAGGATGCCCCTTTCTCATCCCGTTTCCTCATAGCTTCTCAGAACTCAAATGCAACTAAAATAACAACAAATCGGACAAAAGGCAACAGAGTGGAAAACAAGATAATACAACTCTAAAAATGCTGTGTTAAGAATGTTTAACTAAATACATTTTCTACTTTAAAGTGTTGGAAAAATAAAAGCTCATGAGTCTTCAGAGCTTCTTTGTAAAACCTGTACTTTGTATGTTGCCTTTCAGTAGGTTAAAGGTCAGGCAGCCATGAAGATATATACTAGTCAGTCATGTTTTCACTACAATGCCAGCGAAAAGATTGTGTGTGTGTGTGTGTGTGTGCGTGTGTGTGTGTTACTGGCAGAATTCTAAATACAGCATCACCTTGAGAGTTGGTTACCATGGAAACACAGGTAGCAAGTCATAGCGTATTCACCTGGCTGCTCCTGCTCTGTTTCATATATTTATGGTTTGTAGGCAGAATCAGGGATGAGAGAGCTGTAAGAAAGTATATGGACAGATGCAGAAGATAAGGATCAAAGAAGAGAAGAGATGAAGAAGGGGCTTCCTCACTTTGACAGTTACATGCCAATAAACATCCTCCAAAAGATCTACAAAATAACAACCGTCAAGTGTATGCTTATGATTTAAAGTTGTTAGCTTACGAGAATAAACTGGGTTTAGAGGTATAATTAAATATTTAGGAGACCAACTTTATGAAATGAAATGAAGGGTAAGGGGTAGTGCTGAAACACCACAGCAGAGGATGTTAACAAATGAAAAACAGAGTGGAAAGATAAAAAGTCAATGTATGCAGGCATTGGAAGGCCCATTTGTTCTGTTGTTTCTGTCTACTTAGTGACTGTCAACACTAAAGTCATCTCATTAAGCCTTTGAATTGCCTTAACCTAACCTTAGCTGTTTCCACAACACGCAAATTTGAGTTTGATTGTCTGGAGGTTTATAAGGAATATTGAAGTTATTATTGTGTAAACTGGATAAAAATACCAACTTTTTAGGGCATCTGGGGCTCACCTGTTAGCTTTTTGAAGGACAAGATATGTAATCATTCTTAGTAGTGTATAGTGGCGTCACGTGAACTTTACCCAGAGCAGATATACAGTAATCAGCCATGTAACTATATAATCCATAATAATGCATCATATTTTATCAGCTGATTTAAAGTTTTCTACCAGGCTTGAGAAAAGGGGAAAAGACTAGTTAGGAAATTCTACGTTACCAAAATCAAAGTACCTGGTTTTCAGATTGTTGTAGTGCAGTAAAAATACAATATTTCTCTCTAAAATCCTCATAAAAGTAAATACTGTATATTATGTATAGTTTTTGTTGCATTACCATTGGCATCTGAGCCTTTTTCAGCACATACTTTTTTCGGCTGAGACAAACCCACCACAATTATGCCATATTGTCTGATGCCAGATTTACTGGTGGGGTCATACTCCGACTACACTGAAAGTGTGATAGCCATATTTTTGAGACATGCATCACTCTTAAATTCCACTGGATCCAGCAGTGGCGTGGAACGGCAACGCCGCGACAGCCGTAACTGATTGCCGTCACTTCACCCTGTGGCCCAGTGTCCACACAGAGCACAGAGGGGCCCCAGAGGGGCTAATGCTAGTGCTACTGGCTAATGTTAAATTTCTGTGGACACGGCCTCTTCTGTCCAGTGGAAACGTCCATTAACTGAAATGGAAGTGGTCAATTGTGGCGACCATATTGGAAACGGAACTGTTCGCAACTACGTGAGGTGGAAATGTATCAATGTAGATTATAAGGCCGGTGGACTGTCTGTTTGTGTTTAGTCTCCTGGCGTTTTTCGCTCGTTTTCTGTCTTTGAGCATGACGCGAGACCATGACGCTGCATGAAATCAATGTGCATGCGCATCTACGTGACAGCGTGTTAATGTTTTCTTTTTTTTAATGACCAATGAGGTTGAATACTACATCCAAACCCTGTTTTTTCTATATTTTTGGCAGTTTGTAGAAGGACCCCATCCTTGTGATGCTTCGTCTAACCACATATAGGGGGTGCAGCTCAAATCCAATTGTTCTACAGACGGGCTCAAAGTGCTAAATTTCAGCTAGGGCAACAATGATCTGCATGTTTTTTCAGCCTGAAAATGTACAGACACATTCTGGGGATGGCAGGGACCTGTTTTCTAACCCCCAAAAGGGTTATAACATTAGACCTTTAATCATTTAGAACAGCATGAGAAATGCCAATGGTTGCCTGTTTTTGACACTCTCCAAACTCTCTCAGGAAGACTCCTTGTCTGTTCAAGGTCAAACCAGGACTTCTAATGGTAATTTTAGTAAAAATACTGAGGCGCTCCTAAGGGCTCCTGTGAACAAGGACTCATTGAACAGCCTCGACAAACTGCTTAGATATTCTTTTCTAAAGGTTTTTGAGTAATCTTCAGGTATATTTGCTTGACTTCTACTGCGTTCATATTCACTATAGTGAATGAATGTGTTTAAGTTTATGTGTGCAGAAAATATCAGCAAGCAGAAAGTCAAAAATATGTTGTTTAGAGGAGGCGATGACAAATATGCTACCTTTTCTGTAGAAGAAACAAAATGTTAAAAAGGTTTTGGGAAGGTTTGCGATGTCATTCACCATTACTCATTACTTGACAGGTGGCCTTCAGATTGGAACAGCTTTGCAAACTCTCCTTCACCTCTCAGAGTTCAGATGCTCACCTTTAGCAGCTGCTGAACTGATGATGATTTTACCCAGAATCCTTTTCACTTCAGGCACCATTTCAGGCAGCCTTTGATGATGTCAGAAGAGACATCGCTTCAAGTGCTGTGTTCTTCAAATCTGTCCTCTCTGTGCCTTGCTCTCTGTTTAGGTCGTTTCTCTCTTCCCGCTGTCTGCCATTGTATTCCTTTAGTGCCGTTCACATTTTGACCGCCCGTCTCTTCTATTCACACGCTCAATATGTCATCTTTGAAAGACTTTTATGTCAAGTGGAAAAAAGAGGTTGTTTCTCCATTGCAGCACTGTATGGCTGCAGTGTAAATCATTATATAATGTATGTACTGTATATGTTCAAAGGGATGTGGACAGCTGAGTATTACACTCCTTAACCAATGCATCTGGGTTGTGCCTTTTTTTAGTTAAAATTAAGTAAACTAATGTCAATGAATAATTGTACATATTTATTGAATATTAAGCATCAGAGAAAATGATGATGCCATTGATATTTTTTTTGTTCATTGTGCAGTAAAAAGATCAAGACCAGATTAGGTAAATAGTGGTATAAACATTATCAGTGTAAGAAAAAGTGACTTCAGATATTGATATACAAATCCACTCAGTTTGGTGTGAAATTAGTGAACGGAACAATACAACACTTTTCAGTCTAGTGCCTGCTTCATTGTTTGTGACTGTGGATATGGCACAGCCTCTCTGTCCTTGTAGCCACTCATGGTCGTGCTACGCAAAATTCCCCTGCAAACGGTAGAAGCATTTTTCTTAATTAGCAATCAAGTGGCTATTACGGTGTGTGAAATGTGTGATGGAGGTGAAAAGTAGAATTGACACGGGTAGAAAAGCCCACACTGTGCTGGTTTCACAATATTTCAGTTGAACTGAAAGATTTGTTTACTGTTCAGGCAGTACATATAATGTTAAACAACTATCTGTTTTTCAGACCAGGGTAGGGTTTCTGGTAATTGTTGGCTTTTGTCTGTTTACTCTGTTAAAATTAACGCTTGGCAGTCAAAATGCCCAGTAATAATCCTCACACATTCATGTGTTCAACACTGTTGTTCCCTGACTGCACTATACTGGCGAAAATGCCTGTGACCTGCTGTGCTGTCAGTCATGTTTTTGGACATCTCTTTCTACCTGTGGAGCTAACTGTGTGTCTACACGGTTTAAAATAAACATTATCTTTGATGCTAGTTGTGTCACTAAGAGTAGGGTTAACGCTAAATTGCTGCCAGAGGTGTATCTGAACGCTCTGGTCCCTCTCAGCGATAAAATTATCAGAATTGTGGTGTCAGCCTTTGCACTTACATAACTGCAGTTTAATTAAATAAATATTAGGGCTGCAGCTATAGATTATAATAATAAGTGAGCCTTCCATTCCATTTATAGGAGGCAAAGACAAGTGGACAGCAAGGTTAGAACAAGAGTCCTGCATGGGTCCAGTTCTGCAGACATATACATGCAAAGCTCAGTTTCGGACTGACCCATTAATTTCAATTATCTCTAAATCTAATCCCGACCCACTCATGTGCTAATTTTAAGTAAACACACTTTTTGTTATATGCAGGTTGTAGCAGTCTATAAGCAGAACTTTCTGACAGATGTTTGAGGACACTGTCCCATTCAGACACACAACGCCCTCGCTCAGCTCCAGGTAGTTGTGGAAGCAAAGTGACACAAAGAAAACCAATCTTGTGTTAATCATCTGTCTCCCAGGTGCTGTCCATCAACTACAAACACTCCCATTATTAGATGTGATAAAATCTTAAGGGTGTATATTTTCATTATTTTTTTTTATCATTATCTTCATGTTTATCTCATCAGCTGTCTGCCGGAATTTACATCGTTTTCACCCATGTCCACACACAAAAATAAATATAACACATAAATATATGGAGTGGAGATGTTATATAGCCTTTGCACGTAATTTGTGGGATACTGAACTGGTAGAGGAGTCATCCGGTTTTAACACGCTTTTCTTCTAAGAGCTTTTACAAAGGCAATATCATCATATTCATGAGAATACAATTCCTTTACAAAAAACAATAATGCTGATTACCTTGTGTTGGCTCCACTCTGTGGTCTGGACACTTTCTACTGCTGAAGTGTTGACATTGTGCTAATGAGGAAGGTTAGTTTGATGTTTGACCTGAGTTTTTTGTCTGGATTTTTTTAAAATATGTATAATCATATCATAAATTTATGTTTTTCCTTGATACCAGTTGAATATCATACCATTTGAACCAGTTTTGAAATATAGCCATATGGATAGTTTAGGTATCAGATTGTATCATTGAACTAGGAGAGTGTGTTGTATCAAACTGGAAGCACATTAATCTATAAAATATTATATGCCACAGTATTTAGATATTGCTTAATTAAAAATGGGGGCTAACTCAACGCTTGACAGTCCATGTAGTTCATTTTCGCCACGAAGTATAAAAAAATGTATTTTTTTTTGTCATTGACTTTCTTCTCTTTTAATAAATTATTCACTCAACTTCAGAATACATTTTCTTTCACTGTGAGTCTCCCTGCTTCGTGTCTTTAATTTTCTCTGTCTGGCTCTGACTCTTATCCACAGCCTAACACTGCTTTCACATCCTCCGTCTTCTGAGCCACATCCATATCAGCTGTTTTAGAGGAAACGCTCCATGTGGGTGTGCAGGCTACAGTTTTTGTAAGTGTGCATGCAGAATAGAAAGATTCTGCAGTCTTTGTACATGTATACAGTATGATGTATTGAATGTGTACAACTACCTAGGGCTGCACTGTAGGCATGAGTTGACACTATATAGTATATGGTCCTACTCAGATGCACTCATTTCTTTTTCCAATCTCTCTCTCTGTTTCTGTTTACCTCTTTCTACTCTGATCTGGTCTTGCGCAGGCCATGGCGACCAGCAGAGCAGAAAAATTGCCTGTTATCTAGGGGGTCGATTTTTCTTGGGGTCCCGTAAATTGCTTTGTATTGACACTCTGTCAGAGTTGGGATCCTCAAGTTAACCCCCAGATCTGCCCTCAGGTGAAGTGCCTCTCCTCATACGCCATCCAATCCACCTTCCTTCTTTGTCTAGGTTATGCCCGGCATTAACTGCTGAAATAATAACAGGATCATAGCTGACAAGTGGTTAGTACTTGCCAACATCTTGCTACTTCAGAGGCTGCAAGATGCATCAACATACATTGGAATTTTTAAAACAATTTTAATGCCAGTTGGAGTGAAGTATAGTGAAGGCAGCAGATAAGATGGACCTCCACAGTGGATGACCCTTGACAGCTCCAGTGCCTCTTCCTGATCTTGTGGGAGGTATTTCATCACAACCCATCACATTAGGATGACAGCAATGGTGACTAGCAGGGCTCACAACCCACAGAGGGTGTGATAGATGCAGCTGTGAACCACCCATATGGTGATGGAAAGGGGTTAGTTTAAGGAACTGCATGTCATTTTTGCCAGTCTGTGTTTAGTTACTTGCTTTGTTATGTACATTAAAGTACAGAGGCCTATAATCAACAAACATTAGAATTGTCTTCCAATAGCATGTTATGTTTGCCTATGTATGTTTATTACTTTAAAAGGATATCTTATCATTAGAAACCATTTTGCAATGATAATGACACATCTTTTGACAAGTATCTTTTTATGCAAAACATGGTAATTGCTAAGTGTACTGGTAGTGTACATTTGTCCTGCCCATTCAGAGTGCTGTGTGTTGTGTATATGCTTGATGAGTTCTGGACAAAAGAGCTGGAAGTGTTTCCTATATAGCATAAGCATATAACCTAAACAGCAGCACAATGCTACTGCGAAATACATGAGCGCTGCTGCTGAAATTTCACAAGCTTCATTAATATTCACAGCAAGACAGACGGTAACCACCTCTACACCGTCCTCCCTCTCAATCAATCAGTCAATAGCAGCTTTACTGTACCGGAGAGAGTTACTTTTTATTTTCATTCCACAGTTGTTAACAATCCTTTGGATTGAATAAATACTGTTGAGTTAAATTTGACTTGGTTGTGACTGCACACTTTTTCTATGTACAGTAACTGTGTTTTACCAGAGCTCTGGATGTCCCCTGACAGGTTCTGTTTATTCTGCCCAATGACAGGAACATCATAAGTGAAGATGAGCTGCAATACTAAAAGAACTGTGTTGAATGTTGTCAAACTGTATTTTTTAAAATCGTTAGCTGTGTTGATTGATTGATTATTGGCATGTTTCCTGTTACTCAAGTGTAATTAATACACAGCATGCACAAGTTGGGCTACAGACCTGCTGTGTCCAAATATCTTTTTCTATCGTCCCTTCATCATAATTAAGCAATGAGCAGCACACATGTACATGTTACTGGTGTGCTAACTAATGTAGCTAGTAAAATAGAGGAGTAACTATAGGATCGCTGTAGAAATTAAGTCACCACCTCATACATGAAATGTTTACTAGATTACTAGAATAATAATGGTTTCTAATTTTTTATACACAGTATCTTCAGTATAACTGATAGTTTTTTTACCCCAGCCAATGTAGCAGTCTAGCATCGGTTCAGTACCTTTAACTCTATTCCTCTGTTATGCATTCTATTATCAAAAACTGTATTTTGTCACACTGAAACTATTTTATCATATATTATGATATGATTCCACTGGAAGTTGATATAAAATAATGCTGAAATATCCCCCTGTCCTTTGGTGATAAATGTCAGGTCATCACGTGTTTTATAAAATGAATATGTATTCAGAAAACTCTTATAAAGCCCCTTTTAATTTCCATCCTCATTGCATTAAAGTATAACCACAGAGGTTTTGTATTCTGTATGTACAGCATTAGGAGGACATTATGTGGGAGGTAGAGTGGGTCCCCTAAGGCTCTGGGCATCACTCCACCACTGGCCTTCTCCCCAGTAAACACTGGGACACCATCCAAACCTCCCAGTGCACTCCGCCTCTGACTGTTACTCAGCTGTCCAGCACAGCAATGGACAGCACAATGAGTGTGAGTGATTCAGTGTTGAACACAGCAGTGGAGTGTGTGCAATTAAAACACTGCTGTGTGTATGAGAGAGTCCAAGAGAAATGGATTTAGAAAGTGGTGAGAGGCAGAAAGTGTGTAATGTGTTGTGATGGGAAACCTACTGGGAATGGCATGAGAAGCTCTGCATATCTCATAACTCTCTCTCTCACACACACACACACCAGCTGGCCTGTTCCTCCCACTTTTTGTAAGTCTGTATGAGTGTGTCTGTCTGTCTCCTGTGAAGTACTGTGAGCCTAGGTGGTTCAACCAAATCCAAAGGATACTCTCAAGAGGCACCCACTGTCTTCTATCCTTCTTCCCTAGAGAAAAAGGCTGGATCACTGAATGAGTGTGTGTTCTTGTATTTTATTGTTTGTGGCAACTAAATATTCCCCCAAGAATAGAAAATATGGAAATGGTTTTGAATTATTAAGATTTAGAATAGGTTAAAAATAAATTAAGGGTAAGGGCAATAGAATCTGTGTGATGGTGATGAAGAGAGAAACTGAAAACAGAAAAATCTCACATTGGTGAACAGCAGACAGTAGTAGACAGGGTGGGGAAAGAAGTGAAGTGGGCTTTTCTTTGATGCGAGCTTCCCTACACTTACATATAGTTCCTGTCTCATATCATATCATGCAGTGATATCATACTTTTCCACCAAGCAAGTTCAAAGGCTGGTTCGAAGCCAGTGCGCGTACAGACTATTGCCATTTTTAAGATAAACAGTCAATTTATCATTGCCTCAGTTTTAATGGTGTATTTTTGTTGTTGTTGTTCCATTTATGTGTGCGCTAACAACATGAACAAAAAATCATTTTGACAAGTGAACAGATTAAGAATTGTAAATGACAACAGTAGTATTGTGTGATTTAATTTATACGCCATAGAAACTGTAATATGTCTTGCTACATCCTATGGTTTGTATATAAAACACTTAGCTTAAATGCTGCAGGTTCAAATATAATCAAACAATGCATTTGGAATAAAATAAAAATATGAGTTGTTATTTAATATATCTTATAAATTGAATGTACCTTCTCCAACCGGTGACCAGGTCAACAAATGGCTCCATCTTTTAGTTGGATGTTCACTCTGTCCTCCAGCATTTGCAGACAACTGGTCCAGAGCTGTGATTCTTGATTACCACAAGGCACATTATCTAAGCATTCTGTGTATTTATGGTCTGAGGAAAATGACTCCTAATGGTTTTGGTGACCCGCTGACCTTTAGTCTCCCATCTTCGTCAGTTCTGTTTCCCCTTGACTGACTCTTTGTTTCATGGAAAGCTATCACAAAAACAAATGGCTGGATTTCCATTAAGGCTGTCACAGATATTTAGTGTCTATGGAGGATAACTCCCTGTGTTATTGGTGACCACATGACTCTATCACTATCAGGCCGAGATTTCCAAAGACACACCTGGAATTTCAAAATGCCATGATGAGTAACGCCAGGAAATTTTTAGTAAATTCACATTCAGAATGAAATTAGACTTTTTTGTTATAAAAAATTAAGCCAGATTTTTTTTTTTTTCTAAAAAGACGTAGGCTTATTTGGGAATAAGTGGGATGACAGAAATTTAAAAAATCCATACATCTGATAAATTGTAATGCCAGGCACAGATAGATATTGGTATTGTCTTCTGAAGCTTATTTTGAAAGCTGCAGCATGGTACCATTGCACAAATGATTAGTCCCCAGTCTGTTCCTTTGTGGCTAACCTTATAAATCCTCCTGACATACACAAAGTAGGCACGGAAGCATGTAAACAATGATGATGATGTTGTTACCTATCCATATGCATCTGCAAACAGCAGGTATACCCCCAGCCTATTCCTGCATTAGTTTATATTTTGGCCAGTGGGCACCTTTTTAAAATCATTGGATTATTTACTGAAAAAAATTCTCATGCAAGTTCTGAAAACCCTTTTTTTTATGATTTCTAAGCAGATTTATTCACCGTGCACATCTGAGATAATGATGTCCCCTGGAAGTGTTAGTCACACTGAATTATATCAATAAGTGTTTCATGTCTGCGCGTTAAGATATGCCTGGGTTATGACACCATAAAGGGGTATGATTTTTTAATTTTATTTATACATCTTTTCTCCATTCACTTCAGTTCACTTCTCTGCACCTTCAAACCTCCTGGAGAGGCTTTTGACTTTTCTATTTTCACTTTGTCCTACTAAATGTTAATGTCTATTTCAGACCATATCCTGCAATTTTCTACCTGTAACTTTAAGAGTAAGTTGAAGGAGCACTGACCAATTATTTAATTCCCCCATCTCCACTTGTAATGCTGTTCCTGTCCAACTCTGAGTCTCTGGTGCCTTTGGAAGTTTTGTTTTGTCTGATATATTTGTGTTGATACACAAAATGGACAAATGGTCTGGACATGAGAGATTTAAAAAAAGCAAAAATAAACTTTCTA
>OMLM01000966.1:66194-87901 GCA_900302695.1 Helostoma temminkii | reverse complement strand
TATATAGTCTAAATCTCCAAAATGCTCCTTGAAGTTGTGAGGACTACCTAAAATGTCTCACAAAAGCGAAATGTAGTCACTCTGTAAGGTATATATGCTTTTTGGTATTCACTATGTAGCAAATACAAAAGGATACACACACACACAAACTTATACTGTAAGTACACAAGAGTTTGTATACTTGTGTTACATTACAGGAAATGGCATGAAGGAATCATTACAAACATGGATTTGTTGTTGTTTTCAGTGTTAAAATCTTGACCATGCGTTATTAGTTACACATGTACAATTCAATGCAGTCCCATATAGCAGCTCTGCCTTGAACTGTACTGTTACAAAGTTATAATTTCTCACTTTTTAAGTTGAAACTGTCAGAAAGGTCATAATTCTACTATGCGTCTATTGTTGAGGTCAAAGTGGGTGGTGGAGCCATACTGGAGTGCATTAAGAGGTCCCCATTCATTTTATGTAGGGTGGCCAAAACACAACTGCTCCTTAATATGATGCACTCCAGTACGACTCCTCCACCCACTATGACCTCAATAATAAGCATATAGAATTAGCAATTTTAACCAGAATGTAATTATAACTTTATAAAAGTGGAGTTCATGCAGAGCTGTTGTACTGGATTGAAACAAAGTGTAAAGGTGTTCCTAATAAAGTGGGCTGTGAGTGGATATGCACTTCTAATATAAACATTTTGAAGATGAGTTTCATTTTGCATTTCACAGCTATTCACAGTGAACATAATACATGTGTTTTGTGCACAAAAGTGGCATTATTGAGGTTTATCTGCACTTGAATAAAATATTTAGCGTCCCATAGTAGGCATGGTGACTGCAGGACTTTTCAAGGTGGCGTCTTCAGCCTTCCATTGCGAAGTTACAGTTTTGATCTGTGTGTAGAACTGAATTCCCTGTAGATATAAATTAAAGTTTACATGAAAATTTATTTTTTATCTGCAACAATAGGACACATTCGTTTATTTGATACTTGCTTGTTTTCCGTAGAAGTTCATATCGCCTCTGAAGGATCCCCTAGATCCCGTAAAGGAAAACATTGGCAGTGGCACGGGGATAGGAACATTCACTCCAACCTACAGAAAACAAGTATGGTCACTTTTCATTTATGTGAAAGTGCAAGCTTTGTAAAACAATTTCATGGCTTCCTAAATTGCTAGGATGAGTAAGATGCGGCTGATGAGAGATGTGGTACATACATGCTGTTTAAAAAAACAAGCTTACATGTTCGCACTAAACACAGCTATGGCTTATATGTGCAATGTTGAAAGCACAGCATGCATTTATGAAAGGGAAGAAAAGCTAAATAAAACATTTTGTTATGAAGGCAATGTAGGCATGGCCTGGTTGGTTTAGAATGTTTGAAACAGTGGGAATAAGTTTGGACACACAAAGGTCTTTTGGCAAAGGTGCAGAGGAAAAAAAAAAAGGAAAAGTAGATGTTTGTTGCATCGAGGTTTGGACAGGAGCACAGCACATGGCCTGCACAGCATTCCCCGACATGTGAACAGCAAACACAGGGCACAACCAGGCTCCACAGGTAAACAAACAGGGTAAAGGATAGCCATATTTATGTTTAAGTTCAACAGGAGCCTAGGAATCCCTTCTGAGTTTAATTTGAGATTTCCCCACTTTGAATACTACCTGGAAAATGTTTGTGTGTTGCCCTGTTTTCATTTAACAGACCTATTTACAGTAGCTATTTGTAGTCCTGACTGGTAGAGAAGTAGAGTGAAGGGGGTTGTCAAAGGAGAGTATTTTAGGTCAAGGGCAAACAAGGCTATACTTGACATGGAACATAATTGTTTTGTGTGTTAAGGTGTTCAAAGACAAACTTTATGTTCTCCTTGCTAAACATGATGCATAGACATGGCACAGTGATGTCAATGTTTCCTTTATCCCAAAACAGAGGTACATATTTGTAGACTGCAGACACTCACCTGGCCCACATCCACGTTGTGAGTGTATTTGCGCGCAGTGGCACCATTTGTGGTGAAGATAGCTGTACCATTGCCATATGGGTTTCTGTTAACCAAATTGATGGCATCATCTAGAGTGTCCGCTTCAAGAACAACCAACACAGGCCCAAAGATCTCTTCAGTGTAGCACTTCATCTCAGGCTGCAAAAGCACAAAGGGAAACAGTATAAGTTTTAATGGTCCTCAAGGGGTAAATATATTTGAACATGTACTTAAAGACATAAACTCACTTACTGTTACATTGCTGAGGATAGTGGGACCCACAAAGTTGCCATTTTCATAACCCTTGACCTTAGCATTTCGGCCATCCAGAAGCAGTTTTGCTCCCTCATCCACACCACTCTGGATCAAACTGCAAACTCTCTCCTTGGCCTGGGGAGAGATCAGAGGTCCTAGATCTGCACCAGGTTGGTCTCCTAGCAGGGCCCCAAAAACAACCAGCTATATGTTTACATGCTGTGGCACATATGTATGGCAATTATGTGAGCACATTAAGGACAGTGACATTCTATTGCTTCTTTTACCACAAACGCAAAAACCACGATGAGGGGCACCCTGAGGCACTCCCTCAAAGAACGATAGTTAGAGGTTTCCTGTGTTCTACACAAATTAGAATCCATATCACTGCAAACAGGGAGACTCGTTTTCTGTTTTACTTCACATCAGTTTCCTTTTTCAAAAGCTTTGATTCTCTGAACCGCTATTTAGGTCTGGGCCACTGGTCTGGCCACAAATTTGCAGCATGGGTGACTCAACAAGCCCTCTCTCCCAGCTGATTCCGATGTGAATTACAACAGGGCCAAAGGCGAGAGGTGTGGTAAGGGCACTGTGGGTGGCCCCAACATGACTAAACCAAAGGCCCTTGGGGCAACAGGGACCCAGGAGAGACAGAGGCGAAGGACGGGGTGACAAGACAGAGATGAAGGACGGGATGGCGAAGCATGATACCTGCGTTCACACGCAGATTCTTGGCACGTTCCACCAGCTCCGGCAGCCAGCTCTTTGCTTCACCCACTAAGATGGCTGTAGATAGAGCCATGCAGCGCTGTCCCGCTGCCCCGAATGCTGCACCCACAAGCTGGTTCAGAGTGTTCTCCTTGTTGGCATCGGGCATCACCACACCATGGTTCTTGGCTCCCTACAGTACACTAGAAGTGGTTAGCCTTCTGCTGTTTGATGTCCACATTACAGCAACGGGTTAGTCACGAGTGAGAACACAACATCAGAAAATTATAGACCTACAAATTTTACATAGTAAACTTGTTCCACATTTTAGTCCATGTGACAGAAGATTGATGGACACAAGAGTAAACAGATGGAACATTTATAAGCCTTCATCTGTACAGCTGACAGAGAGGGGGAGCAAACACAGACACGAAGATACAAGAACCTGTAGGACAATACTGCCACCTTTTGGACATTTATTACAACTGTCGGACATGACATACAGCATATCTGATACTCACCATGTTGGACTGGACCCGCTTGCCATTTTTAGAGCCCCGTTCATAAATATACTCCCCTGCTTGGTTTGAGCCAACAAAGCTGATTGCCTTGATAGCCGGATGGTCACAAATAAAATTCACAGCTGTTGAAGAAAAAAATGGTTAAAGTAACTTAATTATCTTGGATTTCCTTTAATGGCCCACAATGATTAACAATGTTTATCTTAAATTATGTGTGGTACTGCATTGCACAGGCTATTACACAATTAACCAATGGAATGAAGGTTTTAGCAGTTATCAGTGTTTAGTCTGTTATGAAAATCAATCTAGATGCAGGAGATCATCATTATCAAAAAAAAAACAAAACAACTTTTGGTATCATTCTTCAATTCTGAAAAATTAAAGATAAATATTCTGTTTGGATGTGTAATTGCAGCTCCAAATTATCATTATTAATAATTATTCATTAGGTTTTATACTGATTAATCAATTCAGCTCTATTTAGATAGAGATACTGGTGTGTTTGTACAAAAGAAAAAAAAAAAACTAACATTAAAATTAAAATCTTTTCATTCAAAATATATATTAAAATATAAACACTGAAGCCCAAAGGTCTGATACCACATTGGATATCTGTGATATTTTCAGGGAATTCCTGTAATTCTTCATAAATTTGAAGACACAGAAACATTAAGTTATGAAATTAAGAAATAGGTTTCTACAGCCTATTTCAAAGCCTAATTCTAAGCCGGCAATCAAATAGTGTCTTAATAACTGGTAGAACTACCTTTGACAGCAATGGCCTCATCATAATTCATCCTCCAGCTTGGATTAGACTTGTACAAAGTTCAAGAGGAATTTTGGACCATTCTTCTCATTCAGCTCAGCCATATTCTCAGATGTCTAGTGTGAACAGTTCTTTAGAGGTCCACAGCATTTCTATTGGGTTGAGGTCTGGGCTCTGACTGACCCATCGTATAAGGTCGGTGTCCAGCTGTATCACCAAACATCTACAGCTTGCAAACTGGCATCCTGACATTATCCTGCATGTTGGTTCACGTTTCCTTTTTACGTTTTACAAAGTGCTGTGAGCAATTCAACATTAGTTTCATCAGTCCAAACATTTGTTCCCAGTTGCACTGGAGTGTCAAGATGCACTTTGGTAAATATCAGGTGTGTGATGTGAGTGAGTTTTTTTGGGAAGGGAGAGAACACACAGCACTACTTGAAGTAAAAAGAAAATGTCATACCAACATGAAAATGTGTCTGCTAAAACATAAGTCTAGTTTGTTGAATACCTGTAGCCATCACTCAGCAAAAGGATCCATATGAACGTGTCTAAAGTGTCAGCTGTGTGCATTTCTGCAGCAGTAACTTAATTATTACTTAATAATTAATTATTCATGATTATCAATTGTCCTCAATTGACCTGCACAATCAGGATTGGTCAGAATATAACAGTAAATTATGTTGTGATTGTGCACATCGTACTGACGTAACCTCTCTCATGATTAACATCAATAACGCATTATGGAGAGGACTGTCACTGTTTCATAAACTGAGAAGTGTGAATATACACAGCAAACAGATATCTGCTGAATAATGTGTATGTTAATTAGCTTCTTTCACCCAAACAACAGATATTATATACTATAGGTACCTTTCAATAGTTTATCAGCCATTAGGCTGTGGATTCTGGGTTTTCTCCTCCTTCATTTTAACTGCTGCAAAACTACACAAACAGAACTTATATGAGAGGTAGTAAAGGTGATATGGTGGCCGAGATGTTTTAACAGTAAGAGTGAATGCTGTTTTAATTTTGATACGCATCAGACGCCGCCAGTGTATGTTGAACTTTACTCAGCTGAAGCAGCTCTGTGAGGAAGAATTGTCCAATCCACAGCTGTTTGGATGAAATATTGCTGCCAAAGTTATTGGGTATTACATGTACTGTCCCCTTGTACACCTTCAGTCTAGCCATGATTTCACAACAAAGCCCATGCTTCTGTCACTTTTTTCTTCTGACATATTTACAGTACATGTCATAGCTTTGTAGTCGTCAAACTGTGTGAATGAAAATATCACAGGTTTCCAATGTCGTCTGTGGCTTGTAGACACCACTATGTAGACACAGTATGTAGCAGGCAGCCACAAGAGCCTGATAAAATATATGATTTTTAAAAGACCATTTACCAGTATTTGATGCTTTAGAGCACAATTTTAGAACTTGGCCTTTGTACTTCATGTTACGTTATCAAGTGGAGGCATCCAAATCTCATATTTTGTTACAGTAAACTTGGCTTATGGCTTTAGATTTTATCATATATACTGCCTTGAGCCACTAAAGGGAACAGAGACCAAGTCGTACCATTATGTTGGCCGTGGATGATATTAAGTGTCCCATCTGGGGCACCAGCATCCTGCAGCATCTTAGCTAGCAGCATGGCGCAGGTTGGCACGCGCTCTGAAGGTTTGAGTAGGTAGGTGTTACCGCACACCATGCCCATGGGGAACATCCACAGAGGGATCATGGCAGGGAAATTGAAGGGGGTAATACCAGCACATACACCAATGGGTAATCGGTAGGTGTAGGTGTCCATGTCCTTGGTGAGGGAGGGCAGTGTTTCACCAAGCATCAGAGAGGTGATACTGCAGGCATGCTCAACAACCTCTGCAAAGAGAAGAAATACAGTGCAAGAAACACAGTTTAAATAGGTTTGATTTGTCTTTTGCAGGTGTCAACCAATAACGGAATCAAGACTGAAATACCACTCTAGTGGTATTCCACCTATTTCACATAAAATATTTTATGCTGGTTTATGCATATGCAGAGCTGATATAACTTATTAACCATTCCTGCTGCCACAAAGTAAAAGCCTACGTAACTTGCAAATATTTACCCACTTCTATGTGTTGCCCTTTGTAAAGTTCCCTCCGTGCACATGTGAGTGAGATAAACTTACGCAATCCTCTGAAAACATCCCCCTCCGCATCTGCAAGGGTCTTTCCCTGTTCCAGTGTGATGGCCTTGGCTAATTCTTTCTGAAACACACAACAATGCTCATATGAATCCTAACTACTCAATTTCAGGTTTGACACAAACTGAAGAGTTTCACTTTAAATGTAAACAGCATGCTCTCAACCAATGTTCAGGTGTAAAATGAGGTCAAATTTTCCAGCTTAATAAAACTCCAGTTGACCTGAGCGAAAGTTGCACGTTATCCTTTGTAATTCTTTGACTTACAATGTTGTCCTTGATAAGCTGCTGATAGCGCAGAAAGACCTGCTGTCGAGCTAAGATGGAGGTTTCAGACCAGGAGTGAAAAGCTCTGGAGCACGAGTCCACAGCGGCCACCATCTCCTCCTGGGTAGCTTTGGGAACACGTGCAACTACTTCATTGGTAGCCTGCAGAGAAGAGAGAAATAAGTGAGGGATGACATACTTTACAAAATAATATTCTAAAGTTTAATATTAATTTCACTCATCAGGGAGTATTTTAAATAACGTGATGTGAAACATATTTTTTTGCTTGCATCTGCAGGTCGTAATGATCATAAACAAACACCAGATTTTCACATTCTTCAGAGGGTTATGATGTTATGAATCCTTGTTTAAGCACAGCTAAGATTAAAGTAATATTTTTTCCATTGGAAGAAACACACAGATGACCAGCCACTGATAGATTAAGAAACTCCATAGTCCAAACAAACAAAGAAGTACAAACCACAGTGCAGAATCATGCATGGTATACCAGAACCAACAATACACAGAATGTGTATCCATATATCCATATATCCATAACGGATGGTATTTAGTGAGCCAAACCAGGTGAAATACTTACAGGATTGTGAATATCCAGCCACTCCGAGGTCTTGGATTCAACAAACTTCCCATTGATAAATAGCTTAGTGGTGGGCTGTGAGGACAGATGTTACAGCACATCAGCATTAAGTCTCCATTTATGAACTTGATAATGCAAGCTTTACGTGCACACTGAAAATTAACAGTGTGCTCTTTCAACTCACCACTGAAGAAGAGTAGCACATACGACCAACTTTAAGTGGAACCTGAGGAAGAAGCACAGGAGGAAACCTGGAATTAGCAAATGTTATCAAAATGATCCATTTAATCCAGAATTAACCAGATTTAGTCAGATCTAGCTGCAGCATTAATGCTCAGAAGATTAATGTGCAACTATTTGAGAAGTTTTGAAAAATGATTGAAGGGGACAAAGTCAAGCTGACTGTAGCAGACTGGACCACTTTAGTGCACAGCAACAAGTCTTGTGCAACTACAATGTGTACAGAAGAACTGGAGCAGTTTGCTTTAGATTATACACCAGCTCTTAAAATGTGTGGTGCCCTAAACGCCTAATGACCTAAACTTGATCAGTCTGTAAAATAATCACCTAAATCCTGCAGCACATAACTCCTTGCATTGCATTGCATTGCATTGCACGCAGTGAGCGTTGTCAAGTCTGTCTGCTTCATTTGCAGCTGAGTTTAGAAGTTTGAAAGCTTACAAGCTTACCCTTGTTCCTAATACTGATCTTAATGCTGTTGACGCCATGGTAGAAATATGACTGGATTTGACAGACTCCGCAGCTCTTCACCCTCACAGAGATGTATCGCCTGTGGTCGGGTCCTCGGGAAATCTGAGGCCTGCTATTCGCCCCATGCTTGAACTCCCATTTAAAACGAAGCCTGATTGGTCAACTGTTTTATCCAATCACTAGTGCGGACTTTAGATAATCCCACCCTTGACATATATATCGACTAGTCATTGGATGAAATTACTAGTCAGTCATCCACGTAGCGGATACAAATTATGCAACCAGGAGCTGAACTGTGACCAGAAGTCCTGCTAATATGTCAATAGCTAGCTCCATTTAATCTGGATGTGTTGACTCCTAGCTTAGTCTTGTCTACGTGTGATATATTTTCATCGTAAAGGACAACAAGAAGAGAAGACTTTCACTGCTTAAACTAAAAATAAAAGTGATAACGTTACCACAGCCACGACAATGCACTTGTCTCTAGTTTGCCTCGCCAAGGTACTGTAATAACTGTTACCTCTTTTCACTGTTTGCTGAGTGTGCACCAGGTCGTTAATGTAAAACACATGAAGCTCAAATGTTGCACAGTCATTGACCAAAGAGTAAGTAGGAGGGAGATCAGGAGCAGATCCTATTGGCTGGTCAGGATAAGAATGTGGTCCACTTAGTGAGGAAGCTGCTCCCAGTATTTGTTTCAGTCTGACTGAAAACTAGAGCTCAAGAGCCATGGCAACCCAGACTAAGGTGAACAAGTAGAGGTGAAAGGATAAATATATCCAGGTGAACTTTTGTGTTTTCCAGTAGATTGACTGCTTATTTTTTTAACTTTCTGTGCAGCCAGTTCTTTATGGGTACTTCAGAAGCTCCTGCTCCTGGAGGGTTCGCATTGGTAAGTCAAGGCACAGCATTTGTCTGCTTAACTGATGTTTCAGTTGTTTTGATGTCAACAAGATAATTCACTTTGTGTGCCAGCTTTTGCTCTTAAAGGTATTGAATATGACCAGGTCCCAGTCAATCTAATCCAGGATGGGGGTGAGCAGGTACAATACTTAGATTCACAGGATCCATTTCAGTGCAAATACGACACTGCATTATCTATACACTGAGACATGGATAGGTAATGTGTTGTAGCACATTTTGTGCACTGGCCAGCATTTTGTATCATAGCATGCATGAGATGACATTGATATGTGTTAAAACAAAATTGTTCTCCTTTTGCTCAAGCTTAAAGAGCAGTACAGAAAATTAAACCCCATGCTACAAGTGCCTGCAGTGGTACTTGATGGTACCACCCTTTCTCAGTCAGTGAGTCTGAATACTCTTCAACTTTGTCGTCTACAAAACTGTACCTAAAGCAAATGACTGACTTTGTCGGAAATGTTTTCGCTCACACAGCTGGCAGTGATCCAGTACATCGATGAAACCAGGCCAGGGCCTCGGCTTCTTCCAGCAGACCCAATCAAACGTGCACAGGTTCGAATGATAAGCGATCTCATTGCCTCTGGGATACAGCCTTTGCAGGTGAGGACAGCACAAGTTACAGATTAAAGTAGGGCAGAAAGTTCAGAATGCATTGCTGCCAAGCAATTCAGGCCTGGCATAATGTCATATAATTGTGTAACAAAGATAACTTCCTGGTTTTAACTCCTGAATGTTTCAGAACTTGCACGTGCTGCAGAAAATAGGAGCAGAGAAGGCGCAATGGGCTCATCACTTCATTGAGCGTGGTTTTCAAGGTTGGTGGACACCTGACTTCACAACTGTATATACAAACATTTATAGCATTTACATGTATATTTTGCTCTGTCCCAGCTCTTGAGCCAATTCTGAAGCAAACTGCAGGGAAATACTGTGTAGGTGATGAGGTAAGTGTCACATCACAGCTTGACAACAGTGTAGCGTGTAGTCGAAACAAAACCATCTGATTCATTTCATTCCTTTTAGATATCCATGGCAGACATTTGTCTGGTTCCACAAGTATACAATGCAGATAGGTAAGATCACACATCATAACGTTTTGCCATTCTGTACATGAATTACACCATCTCTCACTATAAATATTTAAATCCAGAAGACTGATCCTTCTGTTTCTTTAATCCTTACAGGTTCAAAGTGGATGTCGGCCCATATCCAACAATCAAAAGGTTAAATCAAACTTTACTTGAGATTGACGCTTTCAAAGTAACCCACCCATCTCGCCAACCAGACACACCTGTTGATCTGCGTGCATAAGATTTAGACATGATCATGCAACTTTGTTTCAATAAAATGCTTTAAAAATATTTCGGTGAAGTGAAGTCAATTAAAATTAGGAAAGTTTAAAATATTTATTAGCATTTTAATAAAACTGCGCCCAGTTTATCACTTTAGTGCAAGGTACATACTGATAAGTACAGGACAAAGTAATGTGTAAAACATGTTGATTAGAGATTTGTTATGCAAAAGCCATCTGCACACAACTTGTATCATACCGACAGGTGGAGTATGAGGGGTAAAGAGACTAAAATGAATCAAAAGGAAACCCTCACAAGATAAAGCAGCAGAATAAGCTATATAAGGTACAATCAAGAAAAAAAAAACAAAACGGTCCTGTTTGGATTTATTCCCTAAAGAATCCATCACTTATCACCAGGAATCTCCACTTCGCACTTGACTGTATCGTTGTAGAAGGTGCCGGAGCAGTCTGACCCACCAAACACCAGCAATGTGCAGTGGACATTGACATTTTCACCCTGTTCATGCTTCTCGGTGTCTGTTAATGTGGAGCAGGCCAAACTTATCATGCTGTGTCCTGCACGAGGCTTTGCAGAAAGCAAGGGAGATGCCACTGAACTCCACATGTTGGTATCTGTGGAAAGAAAATCAAGGGAGACCTCTCAGTAGACAGTATGTGACACTGACACAGAGTGACTCAAGATATTTTCATGTCTTGCTAAGTGATAAGTTGGAGGTCACAAACACTCACTAGTGTTGAAGATATGGACATCTTGCAGGGCCCCAATTGCACTGCAGCCTCCACTGACTAAAATCCTGTTGTCTGAAACTGGGAGCGCTGCATGAAACCTGCAGGAAGTATTTTAATATACAGTCTCACCACTATTGTTCTAAAAACAGTCTTCACTTTATTAATATAACACTTATAGTAATTCACAGTCTAAGTCTAAAGTCTAAGTCTAAAACAGACTATTGGAATATTAATAATTCTCTAGATCATATATTTTATGTTAACAGATCAAACCCAATTCTGAGACAACTAAAATCAAATGTTTACGTTATTATTTTTGCCAAGGTAGATTAGCTTTGTACTCACCCTCGAGGCAGCGGTGGCATGTTCCCACACTTCACAGCTGTGTACTCCATGAATCCTTCAAGCACAATAAAAACACATCAGTGCAAATCTGCATGCAAAACCTAATAAAAAATAAATAAAAACTTTAAAAATAATAAATAAATAAATAAAATAAATAAAATTGATTTTCATCTCACCTAAATCCAAAACATGGAGATCATTAAGGTAGGCTGCAGTCTTCCGGCCACCAAATATTATCAACCTCTGTGAGAGAAGTGTTGCTGAGTGCCTGTTCAATACAAACAATGTTATCTCTTGGAGGGGTGGGGTAGGGTAAATGTACTGTAGAAAGCTTTTTAAAAGCTTCACTGACCCAAACCTAGGAAGTGGTCTGTCCCCCTCCACAATGGGCTGGTACCAGAGTTCAAACTCTGGGTTGAAGATGTACAGAGCATTACTGCAGGATTTATCCTTAGAAGAATGGCTTGGCTGGACTCCTCCAAAGACGAAAAGTTCTTTCTTATAAAAGGTTGCTGAGTGATAAGCCAAACTGGGGACATTTCCTTTTGCCTTTATGGGGGTATAGCCACAAAAATGAAGAAAAAAAAAAACATTTGAAAGAATTTGATGTCAAATTTAAAACTACATCATATTTGCAACAAACCCACAGTGACAAGTTTCCACTTCCAGGTGAGAGTATTAAGGATGTACAGCTCGCTGTAGTGCAATCCCTTCCTCAGGCCACCATAAACAAAGACTGACTTAGAGTCTGGGTCATAGGTTGCAGAGTGTCCTTGGGCACAGGGAGGAACAGGTCCAGAAGCAGAAGAGTTCATGGGGTACCAAAAATCATTGTCTGGGAAGAGATTGGGCAATGTTGCATTAAAAGTAAAAATATTTTAGGACTTTTTCCTAATTCATCTTGATAACTCCTGGTGCTGCACAGTTCTCAGCTAGTCTCTCAAGTCTATCCAGGATAGCAGCATGTTTTATGGACATAAACAAATATAACCAAACTCCACTGACCCAATTCAAGCTTCCACAGTGAGTCTTGGCAATAGTTCTGATCTGCTGTTTCCCCTCCGATGAGGATGGCAGTGTCTGGGTCACTCAGACACATCGTATGACTCCAGCGCACTGACGGATTTACTGAAACTGATCAAGATCTTTGTCAAGCCCAGTTTGTACATTCAGGTGCGACCACAGTGGTTATGATGGTTTGCTCCTGACCTCCTCTGTTCTCATTCTTTATCTGCACTGTCATTTCTTCTTGGCTGTTCATCCTCAACAGTCTCTTTTTCTTGGGGGTAGAAGCCTGGTCTATCTCCTCAGCAAGACTGTCCATGTCCTCAGAGCTCCACGTCAGGTGGCCTCTCTTACTAATAAGCGTACGTCTGGGTGTCTTGTTCTTTTAGCAGCACAAAGCACAAAACAGAATAAGTTACCAAATCCCACATGCCAGCATTAATCTGTTCTTAAGCACGAGTCTTACCATAGGCCAAACCTGGGGTTTAACTCCCACAGTCGAATCGCTGGTGCCAACTTTATTAACCTGGATCTCAGCATAGCAAACACTATCACCCAGATGTGAGGAGTTGGGACTTACCTGCAAGGAGTTGTACAAACTGAACAATTACAATGCCTCAGAACTAAAGTGAGGATCGTAACAGAACAATTTAAGCTTTTCTGTCTCACCAGTTCATTTTCACCACTTTGAAGTAATGTGCTGGAGAGATCTATGGCATTGTGCTGCTCTGAGAACAGACACTTCCTCTGAACCAGAGGAGTACTGCTGAAGAGACTAGATTTATCCTGTGGCTTGGAATAAACAATGAAAATGTAATAATGAAAACATTATTCAATAACCCTATGGTCTGAGCATTTAAATAAATCAACCATATTACTTAATACTGTAGCGAGTAATAACTAGGATTAGATGAGTAGTAGTTACAGTAAACATTTGTGTGCTTCATACCTCTCCACACACTGTGAGCACAATCTTGCCATAAACTCCCCTCCTGCCTCTCTCTGCAGCCTCAGTGACAATATCACTGCTCCAGTCACCCTCCCAGACCAGGCACCTGAGTGTCGAAGCAAGTTCTTCAATTCAGACTTAAGTCTGTTTTTTAATACCCAGTGAGCCTTCACATACCTTGTTTGACATGTCAGAGTCCCAATTTTCTGGGGCTGAACCTCCGCACTAACCACAACCTCGACTGAAATTGTTGTCTCACTGCACTTCCACTCTCCTAGCCCAAAGATGACCAGCTGTTTCGGGAGAGGCATAGGGATGTGGACTTGGAAGCACCTTCGGTTAGATTTGCTGCGGAGCAAAAAGTCACTCAACACGTTTGGCTGTTTGTGTTTGCAGAACTGTTGTACGCGGCTTTCGAGGAAACTATACCTGATGAACTGACGAGGAGCGTCACGCAGAGACCAAAGCACATAAAAATTCAGGCTTCCCATGTTGTGCCACGGTTACAGTTGAGTCTTCAACACAGAGTTACAGGCCACAAAATGTCTGTTAATGTTAATGACAACCTGGCACTCTAGCGGGCGCTTCTGATTGGTTTAGTTACCTCGAGGCCGCCGCGAAAACGCACACCTGTGACGCACAATTAATTAATTAAGAGGGTTCAAAGGCGCGCGCTGGCTCAAGTTGGCGATTTATTAAAAGTGAAATATTACTGAGCAGCAGTGTGTGTACAGTATATTGCATTTGGAGCAACTGGAGATTTAAAATCTCCACCGTATTGTACTATTGTGCATTTTCTTTGTTTGATTAATTGATTATGTTTGATAATAGCTTGTGTTATCCACTGGGGTGGAAAAGATGGAATTATCAAACGCTGCATGACTCTATTTTACATGGCTTAAGAGTCTATTTTTAATGTAGCTCTGCTCTGAGCCCTTCATTTCTATGGTAAAACCACAAATCAGTGTTGAAATACACTAAATTATTAAAGATTAAAACAAATTAAATATACACTGCCTGGAGGTTAAGATATAGGCTCGTCACGTCACTAATAGCTACATTTATTGATGAATTTCAGTATACATTTAGACTTTTTACTACATTTTGTTGCTTTTTAGGCTTCAAAGTGATTGAAGCAGATTTTCATGTTGTTTCTCTGCCCACACTGTAAATGGCTTGGCCAGGTTCCTACAAAATAAAAGGCCTTTAGTACAGAAATAAATTCTACATAAAAACATGCAGCAGACTTTGCTTGGTGCACAGGTGTAGATGATCATAATCATTACACCTTAACTGAATATAAATGGTAACTTTTTGTCATAGCTAAAGCAAGTTTGACGTAGCGTTATGTAAAAACCATTGAATAATGTTTGTCCTATGCTTTTTAGGAATTTACTAGAACATGAGCGACATTAACTCTGGCTTCAGACTGGCCTTTAGGGAGAGCTGAAAATAAAACTTGTTTTCATCAGCACCTCTGTAACAATTACATCAATCCCCTAATGTCACAATTTAATGGAAACACAAGGGACCATCCTGAAGGGCTTTCTAATCCTGGATCTGCAGTGAGAATACACACACCATCAATCTTAGTGACATTTTCAAGTTAATCATGCAGCAACATTGTTCACAGTTTGTCTCTTTAGGCTTGATCTAATCTTCAATTAATCTCAAAGAAAACTAGACAATCTTCTCTTTATTTTGAAATATAAATTTCAGGAGCAAACGTCATCATAACTTACAGTAAAGGTACAATACAGCAAACATGGGAAGCTTTAAATCAGTTACTTTAGCAGCCAAGTCTGTGACATCTTTGGAAACATGCTCATGTTTGACTATGGTAGAAGCACTGGAACAAGATGGAGCAAAGCTACTGAACACAATCAGATCCAAACTAAGCCTGACACAGCGAGATATTCAAAAACAAACACCTTCATTTACATAGACCCGCACACAAAATACATTTAGATGAAACAGCTCCCTACCTCTGAAACAGCAAAATAAAGGGGGGCGCAGCAAAGGTAAATATTGAATCTATATTACATAATAACAGCTGTATGTGATAAGAGATGCCTTTTTTTTATGTCATAAAAAGCACACTCTGGAAACTCTGTCCACTTAATTCGGTACATTCAACTCATAACTTTTAGCTACATACTACTATGACTGTAGACACGACTTTGCACAGTTCTTAATTTGAAATCATATCCTCTATTATGACATGGTTTGATTCAACACGTAGAAAATATATGTTACGCTACAAAGAAAATGGGTAAATATAGGTACACAACAAGGCAACAAAAAAATCATAAGGATACAAGGTGTACGTGTACACACACACACACACACACACACACACTGCTGATTAAGCACCTGCCTGGTGAAATAAATTCTGTGCAGGTGTCCCCTGATTACTGCTACCATAGAAATGTTACAGCAGAAAGAATTCATGTTTTATGACGGCACTTGACCAAATTGCACAGTGGAAACATGGCACATATGCAAGGCTTCTTCAAATATTAATAAGACATTGGAGCAGGTGTCACATTCAAAACTATCTAACAGTAAATGTAAATCAAAACGTGGCAACACAAGATGATCGTGATAAAAAATAGATGAGCATATATATTCTTTTATATCATAACTTCACTTTTTTTTTTTCCAAGTATGGGATCAAAAATAGTTTGCCATTCTTAAGAGCAATGTTTTTCTGTAAATTATATATTAATAAACAATAAACTGGCATATCAGGCACTGTAATAAACCCTGTAGTAAAGAGTTTTATTTCGCCATAGTGAGTAGGAGTTGTCAAACTTCAGCAGGTAAGTGCCATCACCTGGAAAATCATGGCTCCCTCCTTGGACGGTCAAGTGACTGTCCTGGCGATACACAGGTAGGATTTCAGCCAGGTTTGAGTTGGATTGTGCTTTAGAGCCCTTCTCAACATCACCATTACTGACAGGTGCTGCAATACAAAGCACATAAACACAAAGTCAACACGACGCCTCAGATCCCAGCCACAGGAAAACATATAACACAGTTCAGGTGCGTTTCATAGATACAGACTGACATATTTTTTCCAGTAGAAATAGATAAAACAAGAATAGCATGAGCTACATTTATGCAAACACTAACTGACCTTCCAGCTCCTCCTCTTCATCTTCATCATCACTTGATTCACTGACGTGCACTGTGATAGACCGGTTTGTGACAGGAGTCCAGTCAAAATATATACCAAAGCCAATGTCATAACCGTCTGTAGCAAACTCCCAGCACACTTTTTTAGCTTCGGGGACAGTGGGAACGTGAACAGTCATGATGTCGCCTCGGTACACTGTCACCACGCTATCCTTCTCTGTTCGAAGCTTTGCCTTCAGCTCCTTCAGTGCAGCAGATGTCCATGTTGCTGGAGGTTTCAGGGGCGGCATCTGGGCTGCAAATCAGGAGGAAGAGAAGAAAATAAATGACATGTAAGTAGCATAGCAGTAACTAGATTAGAGAAACTGTATAAAACTGTAGATTTACTGTATGTGGTAAGAGTTGCACCACATTTATTGCATCTCTAGATAAAAGCAGTCATCGTGATGGAACACTCAGCAGACCCTCACCTTTCATCTCTGTGGAGAGCTGACAGCTCCCAGCACTGCTGTTCTCTTCGCCTCCTTCCCCCAGGGCTGGCTCAGCAGGGGCCTCTTTATTACCCTCAAAATACAAACACACACACATCATATCATTTCAAAGAAATAGAGAGATATTAGACTGTACGTCACTGTTCGCTGATACTCAGCAACAGCTTATCCAACGTATTTAAATATTCAGTACCTCTGAAAGCTGCCCTGAATCCTCCTTGGTTTCCTCCATGCTTGTTTTGGTCTGAGTAAAGCTCTGAGAAAGATCCGTATTCTGGAGCCTGAAGTGATGACAGAACAGCAGCAGAAAATAAATCACAATAGTTACACGGTAAAGGTTTTAGGATGCAATAACTAACACTAGCTATTATTATTAGAGGAACACTTTCTGCAGCAACAGGTTACCTGTCCAGCGGGCTGGCGTCGCACTGTTTGGATGTTATTCCCGGAAAAGACGAGAAGGAAAGGGATGACAGCCGTGACTGAAGCTCTGATGTAGTCTCTAATCTCTCCATGGCTGTAAAATCAAGACAAACACTCCAGTCTGCGTGGCTGCAAGGATGAAACCCCGCCCCCTGCAACCACAGGGAGGGAGAGAGATGAAACTAGCCAACTAACGCACGCTCAAACACAAGCTAAACAAATTGCTTTTTGACTGTCATGCACGACGCTAACCACAGCACAGATGTATGAATAAATGACTTTAGATGTGAAAACAAATGTGTGACTCAATCGCAGCATCTGACTCCATTTAACGTTAGGAAAAGTGGCATTAGCCTGCAGCTGGCTTTCTGGTTAGCCCGCATTAGCCACCTAGCAATCAGTGACAGTTTAGCCGAATCTTCAGTTGGACTGGGCACAAACTCGTCTTACCACGATGTGACGCCGATAATCTGATAACTCGACACAGTTTTACTTTAATCCAACACAGGTCGTCAGGAAATACGCCTCCATATCCTTGCAGTCATGTGACGGATGTCTCCACAGTTCTGCTGGTGCTTGACAGGAAAAAACGAACCTGAATTTTTATGACTTCCGTGTTTTGTCGAGACTTCACGAAAAAAGTCGATTCTGAAATGTTTCCTTTGATAAAGTGTCACTGCCGTTTTTCATAAGATACCCACCGCTGCAGTATACAGTTTAACAAAAACGTTTTACGGAGTTATAAAAGAGAACCAGAGCATTCACATTTTCCATCTTAATGTTTCTATGTGTTTTTTGTTTTAATTCTCTGTTTTTCCTGTTGTGTGAATATGTGGAAGTTGTGGTGTCACCGACTTTCCTGCTGCGGAAATACTGAAGAGACTTTAAGACACAAACATTCAATTTATTATAGAATTTCAGTGTATCACAGTGTATTATCCACATATTGTTTTTACACATTTAACACACAAATGAGGTAATATGAAATCTCAAAGTATCACAAAATACACAGTTGAGTTCAGTTTATTTAGATGTGTTTCTCCATATATTGCATCATATTACAAAACTGCATGTGTAGCACAAAATTCAACCTCAAAGCTGAAGTGATTGACATCCTTGGAGAATGTAAGTTTCACATTTGAATGTTATTGTCTAACTTGAATGGTTTCTCCAGCAGTGATTTGTATGCTGCAGAGATGCACTGCTGGATAGATTCACTGCTTGATAGAAAGCGCAGCAGTGGTGTCTCCTTGGTCTGCACATCAGCGAGAGAAATCCAAGGAAAAGGCCTTTGAGGATAAAAAATAAAATAAAATACAGCAGTGATTTTAATTAGCGCATTGCAAATGTTTCTTTTATTTTTTCCAGCATTTTAAAATCGTTCCTGCGATGTAAAGCTGCACTACAATGAAAGCAAATGTTTGATCCATGTGGAAGTTTTACATTTTTATTCTCTGAACAGAACAAGCACTCACTCCTCAGTAAGAAGTAAAGATGCACATGATGAACTGATGAAATGTTGAGCATTTAAATGAATGTCGTGTGTCCATTTCTCTTTGAAGAGGCTGTTGATTAGAGACAAGGCATCACTGGACCCCAGACCGGCAGAGCTGCAGATATTTAGCATAATGTAGAACACTGCACACACCCAGTTCAGACCCAGAGAGATCCCACCTTTATATGGGAGTCATAAAACACATTAACAGCCTGATTAGCATATGTAATACAGTAAAAGTACACCGCTACACTAAATTTTAAATGTCAAGTTGGAAGTTTGCAATAATCAGACATCCTTACCACCCATTGTCAGAGGGCATGAGGCCTCGATCAGTAAAGGGTCTCTCAAAGATTTGGTAAGATGAGTGCAGGACAACCACACATCTGCAGTGTCACAAGCCACAAAGTTATACTGTGGCTTCAAAATGAAGTCGTGTCCAAGAAGTCCAGTCAATCTTAAAGAGAAACAGAGGAAAAGAGGGATTCACTAACTGAAAATCTAAATGATCAGTTGTTGGTGGTGTTGGTGTAGTAGTACCTGGTGACAGGCACAGCAGAGACAAAGCTGTACACGACGCAATGTTTTGACAGGTGAGAGCGGAGATCAGCGCAGACTTTGGGGAGGTGAGACGGCAAACAGCAGAGGAACAGAATGTCTGCGCACGCAGCCAGTCTGCGATTGTTGAAGAAACATTCAACTTCTGCCTGCACAAATTCCACTCAAACACAGAAGCAACAAGGCAAACATAAGGTTCTTGAGCATATAAATATAACCTTTTCTATGTACAAGAAAGTAAAGTCACTGTGCTGTGAAATCTACTACTGTTTAATTATGAACACATTGATTTATATCATGACTTGCAAAAGGATTGATTAATTTGTGCATACCAATGTTTAAACATAGTAAAAACCTGACCAAAAACACATTAGCAGAGGGGGTAAAAGTAGACAAGCTCAATAATCAAGTAAAAGTACATGCATTTTGCCTAGAAAAATACTCCACTAGAAGTTGAGGTACGCTTATTTATTTTTTACTCGTGTAAAGTTTTATACAAGCTCTAACATTTACTGCAAGTACTAAAGTAAAATGAATACAAAAATTTTCCACTATGGAAAAAAATATATTTGAAACAGTGTTGAAGTGCTATAGACTGAGGTGGATTATCCTTACTGATAGATAAGCATTCATTAGTTTATAATGATTTAAATAAGAATCTCAATCTGCAAGAAAATAGTAAAACTAGTAACTAATGTTGTAAAATAAATGTATTGGAATAAAAAAGTAACATGAAGTAGAAATACTCTAGTAAAGTACCTCAAAATTAATAGTAATTAATAGTATTTATTCATTACTAACAACTGCGTGTGAGTTTCCCTTTTTGTTTGTTTGTTTTTATTTTTGGAAGATTTTGTGCATGTTTTCAATACTGCAAAATAACACGTAGTCTGTTTTACCTATAGTGAACAAAAGTTTAAAAAAAAAGAAGTTTCACACACATTTAGTTTCACTGTTATTTTGTACCTGCAGATTCTGGTCTTCTAGTGGAGATTTTTATCTGTGATGGTGGGATGGGAGTCATTTCCAGGATGGAGAGGAGCAGCTGTTTTCCCATGTGACCCATCCCCAGAATCCCCACACAGAGGTCACTGTCTGTTGCAGTGTGACTTTTGATGACACATCTATTGTAACCGCATTATCAGAACAATTTAAAACACTACTATAAATACTGATACAAGGCATTGTAAAGTTGTTAAGTAGCATAAACACAGTTACCTTAGTGAGTGGACGAGATTGCACAAGTAAACGGCGTGCGCGCACCCGCAAAATGTCAGTCCAGCGGAGCGCGCACGAAGGTAAAGTAACTTTTCCTCATCCTTAGTTAATCCAGACTCAAGAGAGAAGCTACTCAAATCAGAAGCTACATCCACCATCCTCTCAGTTTTATCAAGCGGTTATATGCAGAAAAAGGATAGCGATAGCAAAAGAAAAAGAAACGGTGCCGTAAGTCCGTTGTCATGGCAACAGTAACTTCCGACTGCTTACGTATTTCAAAATAAAAGTATTCACAAGTCCAGAATGAGCAAAACAGCTGCAAATTACATTATTAGTTTCATCAAAACAAAACCACAAGAACCTCCATAAAAAACAAACAAAAAAAAATCACCTCTAAGGCTGTAGATGTGATTATGCAAACACATTCATATTAAGAAAAGTAAACTACACACAACCAAAACTTCCTCATTATGATGAATTTAACCTTTCTTTTAATTTCACATTCATGCCTTTCATACAAATTCAAGAGTGAACTGTACACCTATGTACAACAATTACTACTCTTCACATAAACAAAAAAATTGCAAATCAATTATCTGCAACACAACATATGACACCAAATACAAATACAGTATTTAAATATACTCTTAGACTAAGTCAGATGAGCAAGATGTTGAGACTTTTCTTAATGAAGTAGACGTAGTTCTGCAGTTCTGTAGTTCTGTACCCACAATTTAAAATGTGGCAGACTGACTAAAACATTTCAAATAGTCTTTACATGTAAAAAGCAGCCTTTTCAGGATAGCAGCTTTTGTGAGAATTATACAACACTGAAAAGCTCAAAATAAAATGGGGAAACTTTGTAACAATTTCATCCTCCTGTCTATGATTCATTTGTGCATTAACCCTTCAAGTCAATTAAAAGTGCTAATTACAGAACTTTACACAGCTCTAACACATTCAGTTTTTATCCTTGTTCTTTTATATTTGCACGAAATGTTACACATTAGGAATATTTACAGTAAATAACATGGCCCAAGTACAGTACATTATATAAATTAAGGATCGTTATACACATAATATTAGTGTTTGTGGACACCAAGAGAATGTAACTGCACAC
>OMLM01000966.1:34743-57055 GCA_900302695.1 Helostoma temminkii | reverse complement strand
CTACAATATTTTTTTTTTTTTTTTTATATAATATTACATCACAGTTTCTGATATTTCTATAAATATTATCTTAAGTTGAAAGTTCCTGGGACGTCCTTACCAAGCTAACATGTTTATTATAGGATGTGTACATGTGGGAAGCCATCATCTCTGTAGTGGCCAGCTTCTGAGGCTGTAGTAATGAGTTGAGACGGTCTACGATGCTAATGTCCAGCTCAGAGCGGACGTGACCCAATTCCACCTGGATTTCAGCTTTCCTGGGAATGGTGCTAAGGCGAACTTGGCCACCCTGCTCAGGGAAGCAAAAAGCTAAGTGGATGCCAAAGACAGAGACGCAGGAAAAGCATCTGACTGAAGTGTTAGTGATGTGGTTTTATACTGGACTAACAAATGCTGTTACCTGAGGGCCTCTGCGCTCAGCCTGTTTGTAAAGCAGGTGAAGGCAGGTGGCAAGCGGCGCATCAGCACTGGCTGTAGTGTCAAATGTCAGGAGCTGAGGTGTGGCAGAGAAACTAGTGAGAACCACTCTTAATGTCATGCCAGCAGCATCTTTCAGGCAAACTGAATATATATGTGTCATTTATCCAATCAAACACCAGTGCAGTGCAAAACGTGCTTTGTTCAGGCTTGAAACTCTAACCTCAGTATACTGAATGCCTCTTTGGGAACCATCAACAACAGTCTCAGAAGGGAACAGACACTCGAGAAACTCCATCTGGTTAAGAGAGACGTCTGTGCTAAAAGTCCGCAGGCTGGATCCTTGACAGTGCTCATAGTTTATCTTCAGGTCCTGCCCCACAAACCTGCAGATTTAAGCCCAGGTCAGACAGATTTTTGCACACTCAAAATCACAGGCCTGCTCTACGGTAATGTAGACAACAAGTACAACCTCAGAGGAATTAGTAAAATAAAAGTGCACCTCAGGTGGTCATAGGGACAAGCCTGATTAAACACTGTCCGAGACTCCAGGAAAGCATCTGGGGCAATCTTGCCTGGGCCCACCATGTTAAAGAAGTGTGTAGCCATGGGGCTGAGGGGACTGGGAGCAGCATCTGGTGGTGGCAGTGGGTCGATGTGGAGGACTGAGACTACCAGGCTGCTAAATGTCAACTTTAACACCAGCTCTGGTCTTGACTCATCACCATGGGTTTTTGCTGAATGTGCTGAAATACAACAAAAACTCTAGTACAATGTACAATGAAGGGCACAGAATTTGTAGATTTTCACTAAAACACTTTACAAAGGACCTTTAACAACTCTTAACTGACAACAGAAGGACTGGTATTTACTGTCTATAGCATGCATTAATATATGGATGTATTGCAGTACTTACAAGTCTGCCTCAGTAATTTTTGAGGGAACTGTGAATCTCGTGACTGGGCAGGAGTTTCTATAGTCTGTTTCTCTCTTTGTCTTGGTACATCCATGTAATCATCCCACAAAGCCTACAAACACAAAGTGGAGAACATGAATTAATATGGAATATTTTCCACCACTACAGATATAAAACTACCTGAGACCCCACGAAGAACACAAAGAGGTCATATACAAACCTATGTGTTTATGTCAGTCTGTCAACACTTACTGTTGTGTTTCCAGAAGGAGATTCTCCTGGGGAGGCAGAGTAGTTGCTATTGAGTGACAAGTCCAAGTCAACAGTGGGTGGTTCACCAAGAGGAGGGAGGGATGACAAACTGTGAGACATGTCCATGTCAGCCATGGAGAAGAAAACATCATCTAAAAAGAAATAACCAGACCATTTGCATTAGAAAGATCCACCTCTGGCATCTGATTTGTAGGAAAAGTGTGGTACTGGAGGATGATGCTTTAATCCAACCTCGACTAGACACAGTTCTTGTGGTGTGACTCTCAAAGAGGTCGGGGTCTGTTCCTGGCACAGCAGTGTCCTTCTTCAGACAGCGGTTCAATTCCATATGGAGTCGATACTCATCCTCTTGCTGTATAGGTCGACTCTTCTGATCTTTCACCCACTCTTGAGCACCTTTACACAAAATGTAAGAGATTGGCTCCACTTCTAAATGACTTTATTTAGTGACAAAGTTTCCATGCTTGATCCATATGTTCTCCATCATCTATAAACAGAGGCACTCACCACCACCAGAGAAAGCTCCAAACAAGTCCAGAAGTAGGTGAACTTGGCGTGGGGACAGCAGAATAATCAGTGTATCAATATGTCCAACAACGTCCAGCTGAAAAGCAAAAAATATAAAATGATTACAGACATTACTCCAGCATTGAAGATATAAACAAGCACATACGATGCTGTGAAGTATTTGTCCTCTACCTGATTTTTTTTTTGCGTATTTGTCACATTTAAATTATTTAGATCATCAAACTAATATAAATATTACACAAAGATACCCTAGTCCATACAAAATGTGTTTTTTCAATGATCATATGATATATTAAGGAAAGAAAGCTGACCAAGCCTGACTGGCCCTATGTGAACTGTGATTTAGCACATTTGTTTGGAAAGCTGAGTTCAATTTTACTTGCCCTGTTGAATCAAAAAAACAAAAAACAAAAAGACAAATCACTTAAATAGAAACTGTTAAAATGACCAAATTCTTCAGACGAGCATGTCCAGCCAAGTTTGTGACCTCAAGCTCAAGAAAACTTGGGTTATGCAGCAGGACACTGACCTGACACCAGCAAGTCCATCTCTGAATGGCTTAAGAAAAAAAAAATTTTTTTTTGAGTGACCTACTTAAAGTCTGGACTTAAATCCATTGGAGATTGATCTTGATCTTAAACAGGCTGTTCATGCTCGAAAACCCTCAAATGTGGCTGAATGTAAACAATTCTGCAAGAAAGAGTGGGACAAAATGTCTCCACAGCAATGTGAAAGACTGATCACCAGTTATTGCAAATACTTGATTAGCTTAGGTGAGTTAATAGGTTTAGGAGACAATCCCTCTTTCACATAGTGACAGATTTTGACAGTTTTTTCCTTACAAAATTTAAATAATCATCATAAATTAAATTATCATCATCATCTTTTAAAACTGCATTTTGTATTTACTCTAGTTATCTTAGTTTAATATTAAGTGATCTGTGTGACAAATATGCAAAAAGTTGAATAAAAGAATTTAAAACAGGAAGGGGGCAAGTACTTTTTCACAGCACTGTGCTGCATCATAATATTAAGAAAAACAAAAACAACAACAACAACAACAAAAAACAATTTACCTTTGCTCCAGGCATAGCTAAGTTGTTTTTCAGAGTGAGGGACAACTCAATTTTACCACTGAGGCTCCCAACTTGTACAGGTTCAAATGCTGTTGAAGAGGATACAGGTTCTGTGAACTGGGGATGAGGCTCACATATTATTTTTGGATTCCAACTAGGAGAGAGCTTTGGCTCAGTTTCCTGCAAAATAAGAGACGTATTTAAAAAGTCTTATTTATACACACTACTATAAAATGCAACATTGCAAAGACTCACTACACCAACCGTCGGGGTGGGTGAAGATTTACATCCAGCTCGAGACACATCTGAAAACTCATCCCAAAATATGGCGATGCCTTCCATCTGTAGGTTTTTATGCACAAATGTTGTTGGCTGATGCACATTCACACTTGAACTCTCTTCACTTGTTTCATCGCAGTAAGCAATCCTAAAAGCAAACACAGAAAACATTAGTTTGACATGAACCTCCATTATGACAGTAAAAACTACTACTTCTATCTTGTCTGCTTACACTCAGCTACATCTTTCCCTTTGTGATTGATTTTACGTTTCAGATTTAGAACAAGAACTCAATACAGGACCATGACCTTTACCTTTATTACAATTTTCTGTGCTGAAAACATTTTTTATCTTCTGTCTGTTGTCTGACTGGCTATCTAAACTTACTTGTTGATTCGTATCTCAAGTGCAATTCCAGTTTTAGAATTTTCTGGAATGTGTTCGACTCTGAGAACGGTGTCCAAAAATGTCACCTTGACTCTTCTCAGAACTGCAAGAGGGAAAACTCAGTTTAAGCATTTTTTGCTAAGTAAACCTTTTACAACAATGCCTTCCATTATGATCACAATACCTGTCTCTATTGTTTCTGCAAACTTTTCCAATCCTTCAAAAGGCTGGAAGGTCTCTCCTATATCGTCGGTAAGTTTCTGGCTCAGACATTCTTTGGCAAGTTGCATGCTGCTCGTCATAAAACTGGACCAGCACATGGGCTCAATGCCAGATGCTGGAAAAATGTTCAACATTGACAAAGACATTTGGTTTTTTAGCCAATTAATTGCAAACTTGATGATATGTAACAATATACCTAGGTGTTTTCTAAACCTGTTTGCTTCTGTCTAAAATCTATATCACAAATAGTGATGTAGTGGCCTTACCCACTCTTGGTCTTGGTCTGAGCACCATTTCCAAGCCCTTGATCTCTAGGGAACAGTTTTCCTGTAGCAGGGCTGCCCATGGGACTGTTAGAGATATTGTCTGGATGAACCCTTCTGTTACTTCAAAAGGGGCATCTGCTGTCTCTAAGAGCTCATTAAGGGACTGAGAAACAAGAAATAACGCTTTAGCTTCTCTTAGTGCATGCAGACTGTGTTTGAAATTAAATAGATTCACTTGTATTTACTGAAACAAATGGAGTAATCTTAAGAGAACATTACACATACCCATTTATCCAATGGCACTTGTGCGAGTGACCCAGTGCCTTGATACAGGTCTAAACTGAGCTGATCCAAGCTCAACTTCTCCTGCAGAAAGTTCCCCAGGTACCGATGCAAAAGGTATCTGCAGGCCCGCTTTTTGATGGACTCAGAAAATGGCCAAGGCATTTTAAATTCAGTAGGTGAATAGGTGCACAGCACACACGTGAAGGGATCTTGAGGCTATACAACCTAAATGCTACAACTATGCAGGGTTATAAGTTAATACGTGGTGTCACAATAGTGTCATCCTGTTGACTTATAGACGTCGAGAAATTGTGAGCTCAAACATCCTTCATATTCCAAGGTAGGCGACACTTTAGAGGATGTGCTGACACTCTGGGATGTGTGTAGGAATTGGTCCGACTCCACTTTGCTGCGCCTACAGAAAGACACAAACACGTCACTCCCGTTTGTAATCTGACACGAAGCATGATACAAGACGTTTTCAACGCAGCCATAATCGTTAGTGCAACAGGGATTGTCCAATGTCTATCTGAGCACACAACAAGCAAATTAATTGGTCAAATGCGCATGCGACATAGCTGTCGCAAGACAAAACTCCCCTTAGCTCTGTGGATTTAAACCGAGTTGTCATGGTAGTGAAGCAACAGGGGCAGCACATACACTGCTGACTGGACAAAGGCATGTCATTTAGCTAACTATCGGGTTAGCAAGTGTGAGGCCAGCGCCGTTAGCTAACTTAATCACCAAAATGAAGGACTGTTAGCTTAGCCGGCTAACGTCAGGCTAATATTGTAGCGGTGCATGCTTGCTAGTTAGCTAACCTAGCTAGCTAACCTAAAACCCAGCACTTCCCAAGCCTTCTATCCTAACATGACATTTGCACACTGATAAATACCCTATATATGTATATATATACACACCAGTTCAATATGCCAACATGTACGAGTTAGTGGACATCATTACGTATATTAAAGCAGCTCTGAACTTACCTTCTGACTGAGTTGTTTACAAACACTTTCATGACTCCGCACCATCTGAGCCTACACACTTACACCGGGGAGGGATTAGCCAATGATGTCATAACATGGCGGAACTGTGTGGTGCACGGCACACCTACAGGACCAGAATTTATCTTAGATAGTTGTTTAAAGGCAAAGCAGATCAGCTACAGTCAGTGTACGACGTGTGTTAATGTGAAATTTCCCAACGACTGCACAAAAACCAGCCATTCAGCACTTTAATCTAAGTATTTAGCGTCAGGTCGCTGGCGCTCGTTTGACGGAACCTTCTCCAGAGAGCCCAGACTGGGCTGGAAGCTTCCACAAGCCGGAAACACAGCCAGCGAGGAGGTGAGAAAAATTAACCCAGTTTGGTTAGGAGTTATTTATCTAGCATAATCATATCAAACATATGGTTACAGCCTTTTAATCCTGTGGTGTAAGCCTTTTTAAACATGTAAACAAAACGACATGAAGTGTGTTTATGGTGGGTCATCCTGCCACCGTTACGTTAACGTTATCCAGTAACGTTAATTTAACCCAGTGTGAAACAAATGCCCTCGGTTTAAGACCGCAGTGAAACTGGTTTGAAGTTGGATATTCAACAGACATCGGCTGAAAAGACCTGTGTGTCTGATGCTCGCTAGTAGGTCAGTAATACATCACCTACTGGGCACATGGTCAGGTCTGTGAATTATCATTATATTCTATTACATTACATGTCCTGCTAAGAGGAACACTCCTTCATAACCAGTATTAGCACTTTACATATTTATGAATAATATAATACTCTGTGTGGACATGTACTCTACTCCAGTTTTCTGCAGGAGACTATTTAACAATTTCACCGAGGTCTAGTTAAGGTGGTTAAATCAGACCGGTCTGGTTAATCATTTGATTTTTCGCATTGTAACATTCGCATGAAACCACGCGTTGATTCATTTCTACATATTGTACATGCAGTGATATATTTTGCCACAGCTAAATATTCAAATGGCAACTCACAGACTCAAGACGTCGCTGTGATGTTTATGTTTAAATGGACCGACAGCAAGTTGGATGAATGTTGTTAGATGTGACATAAGGGATGTGAACAATAATACATGTGACACAGTGCTGGCTCAAAGCTACAATAAAGCTACAACAGTTAAAGCAGCTGCGTCATCTGCGCTGTTGTTTACCTCCTGAGCTTTCAGCCAAATCACAGGACAACATCTGAACAACAACCTTTCTCCACATTATTCATAGTTTTAGTTGTCGGCGACCCACAGACTCAGGATCGTCAGGGTGTGGTGGTAAATTATGTTGTGAACTTTCACCATGTCTACAGATGTAAACAATGAACAGTGCATAAAACAGTTAAAATCTTACTTTACTTTGACCAGCTACTACTACTGTATTATTACTAATACAACAGTAATAATAATCCAGTAGTATAATATTTTTATATTATAATGTTTACAAAAGCCATTTTGCTATTTTTACTTAAGAGGTTACGTGTTCAATGTAGTCCACAAGATGTTTGCTGAGAGTCTTACGCCAGTTTGCTTTGCAGCCTGAAAACCCTGAAACTAATTTATAAAACCAGACCAACTATCAGTCAATATGTAATTATTATAGCCACAGTCGCATTCTGTATGAATGATGACCAAGCCAGATGTGAAGCAACAGTGTTTAACATCCAGAAATGCAGAAGTACTGCTGCACACAACTGCTGCATATCTAATGGATGTGTAGTAGCTTGTCATATATAATGGTTTTCAATTACTGAAACTATAAGATACTTCAACAATAAAACCTAAAGTGCACAGTGCATAAATTATCAATCAGAAAAAAAATATATAGAAGGTGGAATGGAACGTGTATAAACAACCCTAATAAAAAAAGTTGGGATGCTGTGTAAAATCTTCCTAAAAACAATGCGTTTATTGGTAAACTTCTATACTATTAAAGCGGCTTGTTTTTTAGTTACTAGATCATCATCTGCTTTGGTTCTCAGATATTTAGCTTGTGTCACTGTTGTGCACACTAGGAAACAGAAGTGAGTCATACACGACATGGCTGCATTGCTACATCGTTAATATTGCCAAATTACATTTTTCTATTGCGTAAAATATAAAACCTGTTTTATCCTGGAAGATATGATATGGTACACACCTAGTCTCCAGGAACATATGGTCTTCTTGAATATTAGTTGTTTTGATTAATTACACACCAAGTATTTGAAGGAAGCAAAGTAACACGTCTGATAACCAGTGCCGGATAGTAATGAGGTATCAATGGAGCACCTGAAACATTTAGCTCAGAAGTTTATAAAATACCTTTAGAGGGTTCAGCCCGGTGGTTTCTGCAAAACTGCTGTAACATTTTCTCACATTATCAACACTACAATTAACAACAGGAAGTTTCACTTCTGCTTCAGGCAGGTGACTGACTGTATCACATAAAGTCTACTTTAGTCTCAAGCTGTCTAATACTACAATACTGCGTTTTCAGAATTTACACCCAGATGTTACAAATTAAAACACATTCGCTCGTTTTAATAACATTTAACAGAAGCACTGGTGCTTTGAACTGTGAAGTGTAGTTTGTTGCCATGAGAGTAAAGAGCAGCTTGGTCCAACACAGTCCTAATTCTGCAGGGCTACTGCAGTGCTTCTGTCATTTTAGTGTTCGAGCAGTACACTGTAAAATCTGTTAATATTTGTGTTCTTTGTCACAGGGGATGGAGATAGACTGCCAGCCTGAGGAGTCCATTGTCTCTTCATTTGATGAGGATTGTGTTGAGCTTGGTGACGTCAAGGACATGAGATTGGAGGCAGAAGCAGTGGTCAATGATGTACTTTTTGCCGTCGCAGAAATGCACGTGTCACAAAGTCTTAACAGTGCGTTGGATGTGGCCTACATAAATGTGGAAACAAGAGAGGGAAATCGGTATTGTCTGGAACTGACAGAGGCAGGACTGAGGGTAAGAGGGTTTTCTTACTCAGCATTAAGATCCCAAACCATGCAGAGGTTTACAATATAGCATTCTCTATTTCCCAAACAGGTGGTGGGCCATGCTTTTGATCAAGTGAATGAGGATCTGAGCACCCAGTATCATGAGACTGTTTACTCGCTTCTGGACACACTGAGTCCAGGTTACAGAGAAGCTTTTGGGAATGCTTTGCTCCAGAGGCTGGAGAGGCTGACGCAAAGTGGACAATAAAAGGGCCAATGTGCTGCAGAAGTTGTACATGTGAAACAAGAATTGATGAAGCGTGCTCTTTCACATGAGCCGATCATTGCCTCAAGTCTGTTCAAATGTTATAGCCTGTGACATCCACCTGCCTCGCTACCACTTAAATAACGGATCTCTGCCCTAACAGCTTTGCTTTGTTCAGAATTTCATTGAATGACTTCATGTTAGTTTCTTCGGTGACTGCTAGGAGTTGGCTGTATGTTATCCGTTGCAACACTGTGTTGATGACTTTAACTGTGTAAAGATCTTATAGCATCCATGTTACAAGTTTGCAACTCTGCACAGATTTATAGCAACTTTTATACTCACCAAACGGACCTAGCCGCCCCTCCACCCTCCATACACAAAATCTGTCACCTGCTAACAGGTATATCCAACAGGTGTCTCAGTGAAAGAGCCAAATTTACATTCTGTGTAATTTGCATAATTTGCCTTAATGACTTGTTGGTTAGAAAAGTACAATAGCTTTACTTGTTTTGTATTGACAGTATTGGTATGTTGATGGGGAAAATGAACAGAAATGGGTCAGAAAACACTGAAGCTCATTTGAACATAATGTCAAACTAAATTGACGATATATTCAGTGCCAATTATGAAATTAAGTGTATTTGATTTTTTTCCTGTTTTTTTTAAACCAAGTTGCACAGTGCATTCCACCTCTAGACTGATTTTCCAACTTCTGCTGTAAAAGTAAGGAGCCTGTGCTTGTGGTGGCTTAAATATACCTTTGTTATGTTCTTGTCATTATGTTTGATTTGTTTATATTCAGTGATAACTTTTAGACCTGGTTATGATCCCACTTCAGTGTTACAATGTCTACCAAGAATTCATTGTATTCATACCGTTATTCCTTTCTGCTGGTATTTGTTCAGACCAATAAAATCTCAAGTATGTTGTATTTTCCTCCAGCTAAGTGTCCATGATTCAATAAGAAAGAGACTGGGCAAAAATGGCATCCATGTGAGAGTTCCACTGCCAAAGCCACTGCTTACCAAAAAGACCACGTTTGCCAAAAACCATCTTGATTATTTCAGGGTCTTTTGGGCTAATATTCTGTGGACTGATGAGACAAAAGCTGAACGTTTTGGAAGGTGTGCATCCTGTTACATCTGATGTAAAACGAACACAGCATTTCATAAAAAGAACATCATATCAACAGTCAAACATAGTGGTGGTAGTGTGATAGTCTGGGCCTGCTTTGCGGCTTCAGGACCTGAACAACTTGTCATAATTAATGGAACCATTATTTCTGCAATTCTGAAGGAGAATGTCCAGCAATGGGTTTGTGTTCTCAAGCTCAAGCACACTTGGGTTTTGCAGAAGAACGACAATCCAAAACACACAAGTCCTCCTAAAATTGAGGTTTTAAAGTGGCATAGTCACAATCTGGACTTAAGTTGAATTGAGATGCTGTGGCATGACCTTAAGCAGGCTGTTCATGCTCAAAAACCCTCCAAAACTCCTCTACAGCAATGTGCAAGACTCATTGCCAATTATTGCAAATCCTTGATTGCTGCACAGGGTGCACAACCAGTTATTAGGTTTAGGGGGCAATTACTTTCACATACGTTAAGACAGGTTTGGACAGCTTTTTTTCTTTAATAAATGAAATCATTTTTGAATTTACTCATTTAATTTTAAGTGCAACAAGTATGCAAATAAAAAAAATTCCTGAATCCTGAATGTGGCAAATGCTTTTTTTTTCACAGCACTGCATGTTATGAATGAATCAAATGAGTGATAAGTACATAGGGAAAGTGCTACACATTTGACTCAAAATGCTGAGTCAACGCTTGTTTGGATCCATAAAGTGAAACTTGAGTGCATGTTTAATTTCTTAGAATTTACTTTTAGATTCAATCCATATGACTGTTAGACCAAAGTCAGTAGGAAACATTACAGAAGTCTTAGTACATGAAAGAGTACAGTATGAACTTTTTATGACTACACAGCAGCCAGTAAGACCAGATATTTGCATTGAAATGGAATGTAGTCAAGCCATGTCATTTGCAATAACCATATTGTTTGACATTAAAATATATTGCTACAGCAATTGCTTTGATTTGTTTCATCAGGATTTAACATTGCATGTGTGACAGTCTGGCAAATGAGTGAATAATTAAAAATCAGTTTAATCAATGAATAAAACAAGAGCTTAATTAGAACAATTACATCCTTTATGTTAGAGGCAAATCCCTTAAAAAACAAACAGATGCACTTGTTTGAGATCCTTTTGTTGATTTAGTTCACAACCTCAACTGGGAACAAGATGCAGAACAAGTCTTTTCCGTTGTCATCTCTCAGTTCCCACTTCACAACCAGCTTTATCTAGAAATGCGAAAGAAAGAGGTTAGAGAAAGTGAGAGTGAAAACCTAAAACTTTAAGCATAAAAAGCTTAAAAGCATTGCTGCTGCATGTAGGACTTACTGAGGGATACTCAGACTTGACAGGTAGGGTGTTCACATAGTGGTAAGTTTGCTGTGCATGGATGGGACACTGAATTCCTGACTTGCAGCCATCCTGGTTGGGAATGGGGTAGGGAACCGGAACTTTTGCAATTACACCATGAACCACTGCTTTGCTCTGCTGGCTCTCCACAGCTGCAACAAATCAAATGTGAGCTCAAGGTTTACATATGTGTGTTTATTATGGGGTCTGAATACTTTCTGAATGCACTTTATATGGAAATACAGCCCACTCACCACTGATGAATGTCACATTGACAGTGTAGGACTGTCCTTTGTGTAGCTGGCATGGATCACTGTTACAAGGGCTAACGTCCACTGAGACCACTTTCCCAGAAGGAGAGTCTGAAGAGAAACATAAAAACTTGTCAATTACTTATTCATCCATACATTGTCTGAACCTCTTAGTCCCCATAGGGATTGCGGGTGTGCTGGAGACTATCCCAGCTGTCAGACAGGTGAGAGGCGGGGTACACCCTGGACAGGTCGCCAGTAATGACTTATTCAGCTCATTGAAATGACCCATTACTACTAAACTGATTTAAAGACAACTTTGTTTTTTATCATACACTATTTCACTTACGTCTGAACAGTCTCAACATCAATGGTCAAGTATTTTAAGCATGCGAGGAACTTGACTGCAACTTCCTGATATACATGATTCAAAAACAGGAACAATTTCTACAAAAGATACGATACAACTTTAGTCTGCATGGTTATTTGTTTTAAAGTATAAAATTAAATGTGGACACATGTGATTATATAATCTGAATCGTATTCTGTATTGGACTGCCTCATTTTTTTATACTTCATTTTTACACTATTTGAGCCAAATCTATTCAAAACCTGCTTGTCATGATGAGACCTACTGAGGAGTAGGGATGTCCCATACCACTTTTTTTCATACATACATTTGAGTACTTGCTGATACAAGTACTTAATATTGCCGGCACAGCAATTAAAAAAATTGTGACAAAATAAAACACAACATGAGACTATTGCTCACATCCAAAAATGAACATAAAACTCGACAGGTAAACAAGCATGGAACTGCCAACCTCTTTCAATTAATGAATCCAGACTCTAGTTTCTGTTCAGTTGCATTATGGGAAACTCAGGAAACAGCTTTTTAACTTTGCCCACTCTTATAAAACGCGGAGTCACCGAACTTTGCAATATAACTTGTTGTAGTTAATGTCTGACCGCTCAATGAAGCACATGAGGAGGGAAGTGACAACAATAAAGTTAATTACTGTAGAAGTAGCGTTTCATATGCGGAATATACACTTTTCAGGCAAAAGTGTTAAACCTTCACACTATGACGATTATTGAAAACTTACCGCAAGGTACGAAGCGGGTCATCTCCACACTAGTGTATCCAATCAAGCACAACAAAACGAAGAAGCCAGTCCGTACATCCATCTTTCTTTGTCTCTGCGTGAACCTAAAGCAAGAAAATGTTTTAATGACGCAGAAGACATAACTAGACAAAGTAAACTTCAACACACGGTGTAACTCCAAACAATCAGCTGTGGCTCAGTCATATGACTTATTATTTGATTCTCCAAATGTAGCAGTGATTTAACAAAACGACAAATAGTTTTTTTTTCCTTACATGTACATATGGAAATGACACTTTATGAAACTGGCGAACTACAAAAAAAAGGAACAAATGCCAAGTGAACACAGTATACCTTTAAAAACGTCCGTCAACTCCCAAACTGTAGGTGCTAGCCGCTTAGCACTTTTTATTACGCAGTGTCACGAGATGGAAGACACGCCCATGCCAAAGAATTGATGTTTTCTTGGCCGAAACTAAGCCTGTCAGGAAACTCCCTCTGCGTAATGGCCCCGTCTCTTGCGTGATTGGCAGATCAAAATCTCACTACCACAGGAACCCAGTAATCTGTAAGCGCGACCTCACTGTAGGCTTTTAATTGGTGGATTTTGCTGGGGGCGGTATACTTCCGGGGACAACTATGCCTGAGAGGCAAAACTGCGGTATGAACGTACCCATATTCTCTAAAAGGTCAACTCACAAATACGTCATGATTGCCAGGTATAGTGACAAATGGAATGGTCATATTCCACAAAGGGGCGTGTCTACTCGAAAGACAATCATTTCAGCCAATTAAAATGCGATGTGTTTGCTGACGGTTGGGGTGGGACTTGCCAGCGTTTGTTATGGAAGATGTCATTCGTGAGAGGAGCTATGATAACTGCGTCAAAGACAAAGTTATTAAATCTTTTTAGGTAACACTTGCATGCTGTGTATTGTAGATATAATGAGGAATAACTAGATTAAAGTCATATTTTGTAAACAATATCTTTGCGGGAGGATTGCTGTGTGTTGATTTTTGCCAGCTAGTTAGCAAAACGCTACGGTTAGGCTACCTAGCTCCAGGGGAGCTAGATAATATGGTTTTGCTGTTGTCATGTTATCTTATCTTAGCGTACCGTTCATGCTTTACAGGGCATCTACACTATTGAACTATCGCAATGTGAGCCAACACTTACACCGGCTTCCAGAAAGCCCCCATCTCCTCTGCACAGCGGGGCTTCAGCGCTTCAGCAGCGCCTCAACCCAGGAGAAGTCAGCGAGCCAGTCAGAACACAAAATCCACCTTACTGAGTCATGTGTGAAGGTTAGCAGAAAACTAAGCATTATACTCTTTAAACTGGTAATGTCTATGTAAAACCACAAAACATATTAGCCAGTATTGACAGTAGAGCAGCTGCACTAACAATGCAGATCCTTTACAGTGCTTACTTTATTTAGAGCATAATATTGAATGTCATTGCTGGTGATTTTTTTAAACGAGATTTTCCTGATTCACTGAGGCTTTTCAGCCAGATGTATCACAAAACATTAATTACTCCTAGCCTCATTTAATGAAGATTTCACTAGTGATACCTACTGGTAAAATAGGAAGTCATGCTCATCAACAGTAAAAACTATGTCAACAATAACTAATAACAATGTCAGTAAGTGCTGACATGAAGAAACACAGGTCATGAGTGCTTACTGGGGTTTGAGAGTGCCTGACTAAGAAGTGTTGAAAGATACATTTGCAGCAGGTTACAACTCTGTATAAAGATATATTATAACTTTTGATATATTACAACTTTTGAATAGTTTAAAACAGACCCTTTAGAATGAAAATATTTAAAATACATTCACTAATCTAAGCAGAATAATAAATCTCAAGTTGTCAGTCTTTGTGTCATGTGACTAAGGCTTATATAGGCTAATCTTAAATATCATTATAACCTGTTGGATTTCAATTTGTATCCTTATCATTTAAAGTGAAATTTTTAGTTATTGAAATACATATGATGATATTTAAACTATTGTTATAGATGTTCAAATGCTGTTGCCATTGTCAGTCAACTTTTGTGACAATGAAGGTTATTGTGCTTTGCATTTGCACCTCATTCATCATGTCCCCTCTATCATCCAGAGACTAGTGGAGATCATGGAGAAAGGAGAGTATCTAAGGATACATGTGGAGGGAGGAGGCTGCTCTGGGTTCCAGTACAAGTTTTCTGTAGATAAGAACAAAAACGAAGATGACAGGTAAACTGATTAAGATCTTTGAAGAAACTGTTTGGCATTGTTCTCATTGTTAACTATTGTCCAGTAATCAAATCAATTCTCTTCCCACCTGCATGCACTGCGTTCAGAGTGTTTGAACAGGGGGGAGTAGGCATTATCGTGGACCAAGACAGCCTTGAGTTTGTCAAAGGAGCCACTGTGGACTTCAGCCAGGAACTGATCCGCTCCACCTTCCAAGTGTTAAAAAATCCTCAGGCTGATCATGGTTGCTCCTGTGGCAGCTCCTTCTCTGTCAAACTATGATCATACGAAACACTGCTACAATATCTGACACTGTGTGTGATACATTGATTCCCTTATTCAGTTCACTAATAACCTGTTGTGTCTGTGAAACGGGTACATTTCATCAGAAATTTTAGTAGAGTGAAAATACTTGAATGAAAGGTAGAGATGCTGATTACTCACTGTGCTCCTTTGAAGGTAGTGACAGTCACAATACTTAATGACAGCTGAGTTCACAATATTCAACTGCAATTAGTCATGGACTCAAACTAAACACAGGCACAGTTTAAGTATTTTAGTGTGTGCTTGCATTTGCCTTTGTATGTTAAATATGTAAATAGCCTGTATCTATGAATACAAAGAGTTGAATATATTTGTTTCATCAGAAATAAAATTGAGTGAATGAGATACTTTACCTTGTCTTTTCATGAAGGCATGAACTTTGGTGCATGTCCAAAGATACACTTCGAAATGTTTTGAAATTGGTAAAAGATTTTGTTACCACATTGGTTTCTCAGCATTACCTTATTTGTTCTTTTTATGAGTTTCCTGATACTGTATGAATTCTCAAAAACACTACTTATTTGTTATTATTAGTCTTAAATAGTCTAAAATAGCCTTATTTTTTTTCATTGGTCAAATGTTTCTCACACATACATTCATGGTTGCCTTTTTTTATTAAAGAGGAATATAAGAAACATCTCACAAAAAATATACAAAAAGAATATGTATAAATGATATTTACACTGGTGTAATGTAAATCAAAATATGCAGCAACATTTTGTTGTAATTACTCTTAATACAAGGAGCAATATGTTTTGCACTTTTCATATTTTCTCTCTGATAAAACATTCCATATAAGCAATATATCTGATTACACAAAACATTAACTCACTGCTGAAAAAAGTCACACCATTCAAATTTATGAAAATGCAACAATAATACATCTTACAATAGCAGCACACTGAAAAGTGACCAAAAGAATCGCAATGGTCCACTGAAATATCACTTTACATCTGTTCTTTTTGTTTTCTGAGGAATTTGGTTTGGACAGATTGTCTTCCAGTAAGCCATGCACACTCATTAACCACAAGCAGATCCTCAAACAAGTATGCGCACTTTCACATGTCATGAGGGGAACACTGCCAAGGGAGGTCTGAGGTCAACCAGTCAACAACACAACCACATAAACAAACCATAAATGGGCCAGGGCAACACAGTGACCAGGTCAGGTGTACAGTGCATAGTATGCTTTGGCATGCTGACATCCAGAACATAACAGTGGATGTTACATTCAGGAGGAAGGCCACAGGATTTGGAATTACCAGTAAAAATAGAACAATAAATGATTACATGACCCAAAAAATAAAGCATAATACAAAAAAAAATAAAAAAAATCCAAACCCGCATATCTTTAACACTCAGATTAAGGCTAATTCAGTTTGCTACATGTTTTTTTTTAAATGGCATTGCCAGTGAAACTATTTCATAGGCCTGCCAAGTGGCAAACACAGATTCGCTCCTTCTAAAAAAATAATCCATTACTGAAATCATATGCATACTCTATGAGAGAGATGTGTTTCTTTTTTTGTCAGAGATGATGTGATGCTGCAAGGGCAGCTCTGTATGCCCTCGACCTGTGTTCACAACCAAGAGTGATGCTGTGATAAAAATGAGCCTGTCACAAATGCATGCACCTAGTTTTGAGGCAGTGAGTCATTTCACCCCTATAACTCATTTACAAGCTGCCATGTCTGTCGTCCTCTTCTCCATGAAAATGCATCTTTTAGCTGATTCTTATCTCTGATGCTAGAAGACGCCCAGACTTTCTGCGGCAGGACGGTCCAGGTCTGATCCTCAGTGAGGAGTATGGATGCACCGCCACACAAAGAGGCTAGACAGAACATAACATAAAAAGAATTATAAACATCAGGTTATTTGTAAGTTATTAATTTTGTAATGTTCAGTCATACCTTCTGTCATCTCCACCAGCACTAACGACAAAGCGATCTCCGTTTGTGATGCGTATATTTGTCAAGTGAGCAGCATGTCCCAGAAAGCGTTTGTGTTTGGCCTGAAACAGATCAACTCACATCATTCAGCTGTTTGTTATCAAACTATTGTTAACAGATTTGACAGAAGAGACATGTTTACAGCGCATTACCGTGTACAAAAATATTAGCAAATCACTCAAAAAAAAAGTCTCAGTTGAAAAATGGTATAAAGTCATTTTTAACAATTATACAATTTTAGCAATGCTATTTTCTAAGTTAATTAAAAAGCACACCAAACAATAGTATAGCCATTCAATAATACAACTATGAAGATCAAAGAATGATTTTATGATATTAAAATTTATTTAATGAATTGTGCTGCCAATATTTTGGCCTGAAATCACTCACTCAACAATCCCAGCTTAAGTGATATAGATATATTGTTTAATCCTGCCCTGGGAGGCAAACAGTGACTTTAAAATCAACTTAAAGTCACTGTTTGTTTAAAGTTATGTTCTGTCTATTATACAAACAGTGACTGTATGATCAGCTCAAAGGAGAAAGGTCAAAACAAAATTACAGTAATAGTAAGAAAAATATTATTAATCATACTCACAAACTTCTCTGGACATGGAAAGTCAAACAGCTTTACCATTCCAAAGTCATCGCCTGTAACAATGTTAAGGCCTGAGTGGGACACACAGGCACAGGTGACGTCTGCTTTGTCAGTGTTGCGGGACCATATTCCTATTACCTCATCCCCAAGGACACTGGATAGAGAGAGACAGAGAATTTGAGTTTGGGCTCAAACACATGGTTCATCTTACTCCAGAGTATCTATTAAAGGTACAATTTGCGTGTCTTAACATTCAGTGCGTTTTCATGCACTTTAGTGAAAGGATTACAGTCAGCTTTCTTGAGTACGCTGATTTCTAAGTGTTATATAAATGGAAAACCTGGTTTTTGCACTGTGATGTGCAGTGCCGGTCTGTCTGCATATCTCTCAGTAGTCACTTCCCTCAACAAGACACTTTAAAAAAATTACGTTGAGACACAGTCTCCTCTGTCTCTGTACAGTTAAAATCTGTAAACCACACTTCCAAAATAAGCTCAAGGAAGAGGAGAAATCAGATTGCTCTCCTGCTGCATGTATTCTTAAGTCCATGTAAACTCGTTCCCTGATTACCTAAGAAACCTGTTTTCTCTGGGTAACCTGATTACTGACATGCATCTAAACCCAGTCTTTGATACTCTCACCTTGTCCATGTGGCCCAGGTAATCCTGTCAATATGAGACTGCTCTGTGACCTGCTTTCCGGATGGCACTTCATACACAAGTCGTTTATAAGCACCTGTGGATATCTGATACAAGTAAACGGTTAGGTGTCATACAAGCAGCCAACATCTAAGACAAACAGGTCCATTAGCTATAAAGTTGATGACCCCCATCTCTGTCTATACCTGGACGTAATTGCTGTCAGCAGAAAAGTCCATCTGCATCACAAAACTGGGGATGTCCCTGCAGCTGTTGATGCGGTTCAGCTGTGGGCCGAGTGTCAGGTCGTAGAAGTCCACTGCACTCTCAGTAGAACCCACTGCCAAATAACGAGAATTTGGACTGAATCTGTAAGGGAGACATGCAGTGTTAAAAAGACTGTTTTCTCAGACTGCTATTTTCTAGTGCATAAATGAGGACACATTTTAGCTTATAAAGACAATAGAAACTGCATCTGAGCCAACATATAGAGTGACAATACAGCTTTAATACATAATTTTAATAAGAAATAAAAGCCCATGATCTGTCAGTACCTGATATCCTGTATAGGAGAGCGTCGGTCCCTTTTCTTGCCCCAGATTTTGAGTGAGGTGACCAGAAGGATGATGAACTCCCCATTCTTCATGCCAATGGCCACCATGTCTCCTTCGGGACTGTAGCTAATGGCACGTGCTGGGTGGCCCAAATTCACCTTGTTTAGCATTTTCTGTTTCCGCAGAAGACAAAATCATCACATACTTGTTCATATTCTTGACATATACATTTTACCAGTAAGCATCTTATTACAATGAGAGAGATATTGATTTATATTTATATTTAGTTGGAAGGACTGAGACACCTGAGGGAACATGACTGACCTTTTCTGGGATGTCCCACAGACGTACAGTCCCATCCTCTGCAGCAGACAGAAATACGTCTCTGGAAGGATGAGTGCCCAAGCCCCAGATTGGCCCGTCCATATGTCCATTTACCAAGATGTTGCACGCTGCATTTTTTTCTCCTACTTCAATGATTTCTGCATTCCTGGTCCCCACAAGGATTTTGCCCTGCCACAGCAAAAATGCATTAAAATACATATAATGAAATACATATAATGAAGCCAAAAGGAGTGAGGACAATTTTACTGAATAACCTACTTTTCCTCTGCATACAGATCGAACACAGTCTATGATCTGTCCAGTTTCTAACCGAAAAGCTCTGCAGCGTTTGAGCTCCTGGTCCCAGAGCTTCAGAGCACCGCCCTCCTTTGATCTGTGGAGGAAAACAAAGCCTGCTTCATTCAACATCCTGATAAAATTTACTGTACATACTGAAGGATCTATGCATGTTTTTGACAACAAATACCATTTATAAATACATAAGTAAGTATGTATTTCTTTCACATTTGCATTTAAATGTAATATTAAAATAACAGCACAGAGGAGCACTTACGGTCTTTCTTTGCCTCCAGTGACAATGAGGCCATCTCTCAGTGTGGTGTACATGGTGAACACAGGGCCCGTATGAGCTTTGGCCACTATTCTTACTAGAATGTGTTCCTTCCACACACACACATCCCCACTTATGGTACCTGTAAATGTCAAGTTATTCTGAAAAGAAAACAAATCTGCACTAATCTAGTGGCCTAAAAGAGCAGAGAAAGCAATGCAAAAAACAAAACAAATGAACAAAAAAACTCGGCACATTTCAGCAGACAGTTTTGGATCTGTAAAGCTTTAAATACACTGCTCAAAAAATAAAGGTAACAATTAAACAGCACATCCTAGATCCCGATGAATGAAATCTTCCAGTTGAAAATCTTTATTCATTACATAGTGGAATACGTTTAGAATAAAATAGCATGAGAATGATTAATGAAAATCTAAATCATTATCCCATGCAGGTTTGGATTCAGAATCATATTTAAAATAAAAGTGGAAAAATGAGATCAACTTCTGTGGAAATTCATCAAGACAATTCAAAATGAGGCTCAGTAGTGAGTGTGGCCTCCACATGCCTGCATGCACTCCCTACAACGTCTGGGCATGCTCCTGATGAGACGACGAATGTTCTCCTGAGGGACCTCTTCCCAGACTTGGGTCAGGTCATCAGTCAACTCCAGTACAGTCTCTGGTGCGATGTGACGTCGGTGGATGGAAAGAGACATGATGTCCCAGAGGTGCTCGATTGGATTCAGGTCTGGGAACAGGCAGGCCAGTCCATAGCATCAATGCCTTCATCATGCAGGAACTGCTGACAGACACACTCCAGCCACATGAAGCCTAGCATTGTCATACATCAGAAGGAACCAAGGGCCCACTGCACCAGTATATGGTCTTACAATGGGTCTGAGGATCCTGGTACCTAAAGGCAGTCAGGGCACCTCTAGCTGGCACATAGAGGTCTGACTGACCCACCGCTAAACCGGTCATGCTGGAGGATGTTGCAGGCAGCAGAAGGTTCTCCACTGTGTCTCCAGATTCTGTCACGTCTGTCACATGTGCTCAGTGTGAACCTGCTCTCATCCGTGAAGAGCACAGGGCGCCAGTGGCCAATCCTGGTGTTCTCTGGCAAATGCCAATCAGCCTGCACAGTGTTGGGCTGTGAGCACATGGCCCCACTATACCACTCTTATGGAGTCTGTTTCTGACAGTTTGAGCATAAACATGCACATTAGTGGCCTGCTGGAGGTCATTTTGTAGGGCTCTGACAGTGTTTCTCCTGTTCTTCCTTGCACAAAGGAGCAGATAGTGGTCCTGCTGCTGGGTTGTTGTCCTCCTGTGGCCCTCTCCACGTCTCCTGGTGTACAGGCCTGTCTCCTAGTATCTCCTCCATGCTCTTGAGACTGTGCTGGGAGACACAGCAAACCTTCTTGCCACAGTGCGCATTGATGTGCCATCCTGGATGAGCTGCACTACCTGAGCAACTTCTGAGTTATTTCAGAAACCGCCTCATGTTACCTCTAGTAGTGAGGGCACTGGCAAAAAACAAAAATCAGCCAGAAAGGATGATTTCTGGTCTGTGGCCACCACCTGCAGAACCATTCCTTTATAGGGGTTGTCTTGCTAATTGCCTGCTGGATGCTTGAACTTACATTGGAATTATTATGTGTTCCCTTTATTTTTTTGAGCAGTGTATTAGGAGCCTATAACAACAATGTTAACAGGATTTTAAAGATTTTACAAAACTTGCTTTTAGTTACGATCAATAGGATAAATGTAGACACAGTGTAGCACATTGATGGGTAGGCACTTACAGCTCCAAATGCTACAGACAACATGGTCTGCATTCGGGCGTCCTCTATGGAGCTGAGCACACCTTTCTTGCTAAGCAAAGCTCGGCCGGCTAACGTCCAGAAACGCACATGTTTGATGCCCACAGACACAAAATGTGTGTCTGAATCAGGCCGAAACTCAGCCACAAAGATCCTCTGGGTGTGACCAATCCGACTGGCAACTTTGGCACCTAGGGAATAAAGAAGAGAGCGATAATTGTGTGTTCTCTCAACTGTGGTGGGACTTTATAATTCCAAGGATGTTGTCATATATATGATAATCAGCTTGTACCTTCCTGCCACTTCCAGATGGTGATGGTGTGTTCAGGGTCCAAGCCCACTGACAGCAGGAGTTTCCCTGTGGCACTGAAGCTGACAGAACAAACCCCACCGGAGTGAAAACAGCGTAGTACTGACAGAGTCTGCTTGGTCATGGCATCCCACACATGAATAGCTGGAGATGTGGCTGAGGAGGAGGCAAAATAAATTTTAATACACTTCAGAAATATCTGTCTTACTGCTTATTACTTTATTACTTGGATTTACTGAGTTTCTATCTAGTTGATATTTAAAATCCTTTAAATTATCATTTCTCTAT
>OMLM01000966.1:18979-34273 GCA_900302695.1 Helostoma temminkii | reverse complement strand
ATTAGTAGTTAATTTCTGAAACCTCTTGAGTTTTGTTCATTAACAAAAACCCGTCAAGATATTTTAATACTTTATCAAAAAATATGTATAACTGAAAATAATAAATGTATAAAATGTGGTCATATGAATTAAAGCTGAAATTGCAGCTCCTCTGTCTTTCGCAGCTGTTTTTGCAGAAGAGCAGAATAAAATGACAAACCCACAACTACTGACATATGCAAAAATGGTTATGTAGCTGTTAGTTGCGTTGTAGCACAGATGCTTGTAGGTGGAGGATGGCTATCAGTCATGTAGAATAAATCCCCCTGCACAAAATAAGATACAGGGAAGAAAAACGAGGCAGCTGGTGACACAGGAGGTCAACTTCTCACAAACATACCTACTTGGCCAGTTGCCACCACATTGGGGAATTTGGGATGTTGATTGATTGTCAGGCACAGAATGTCGTCACTGTGTTCTACATAGAAACTTTGGCAGGCTGTGAGAAAACACACCCAAGCACACACACACACAAAGACACACCACATACAGATACACAGTGAAATGCTGTAAGTATCTATAATGTTTGTTTTTCAAGTACCAGTCAGTAACACAGTCTGTGTATCTTCGAGACTACTTACAGGTTGTCAAGTTGAGCACGATGCCAACTGAGGCTGTGTGGTAGATGATGTCTGCCCCCTCGTTCAGGTAGTGCACGTTATTGCGGCAGTCATTGCCACGGTAACCAAACACCAGCTCCAACACCAGGTCCTGAGGGCCAGAAAAAGACAGCCAGAAAATCAGAAAGGTCGATGCCATGACAACTAAGATGCTGTTCAGAGCCGAACATCAGTATTTGATTACAGCATCATTAGAGTAAGCCGAGTCCCGAGAGAGGCTGTCTGGACACAGCAAGAGCAAACACCATCTTCAGCTGAAATAATCACATAAGAGACCAGCAGTATGAATCTTTTTCTACTCTAACTGTGAAAAAAAATCTTTCTGATAACAATTAGTTTGCCGTCTGTACGTGTAGATTAGTTTGTTGTGATGAGGATGAGGTTGAGGTGAGGATGAAGTCTATCTCACCTCAATAGGTCTCTTCTTTTTACCAACATTGTTGGTCTGCAGCTTCTCTGGCTGTGGCAGTGCTCTGCTGACTGGAGGCCTGAAACAGACATCTGGCATAAGAGGGCTACTGTGGAACTACTTATCATGCTGATATAAAGATAATAACATATGACCCTTTACTATCCTGACTGCTACATAGAAAGTTTCATGAGTGACTGCGCACATACAGAAACAAACACACAAACATCAGATCTAATTTGTGCAGTAGGTACATGTCAGACATATTCATAGTAAAATTAAAACTACAACTTATGTAACTTTATTATGAAATAACACTGACATTTTAAATGTTTGCAGGTATGACTATTATTTACCTGTTATTAGACAGGCAATCAATATAGTGCTCCAAAATTAAAAAATAATAAAAAGTTACTCTGACTTTATTTTGGCTGAATAAAGTCAATAAAGCTAAATCAGCTTAATAACAGTATGTTCTGACTCCTTTACAAAAGATTTATGTTTAAAAAATTGACTGTACAAACAAACAATGATCTTTTACAGTCAAGGCAGGGAGTGACACATAAAACACTATCAAGTAATTATCTAAAACAGGCACACCACAAACTCCAGTCAGTTTAAACTGAAACTGCAATTATCTAAATTAATTATCTTATCTGAAGCCAAAAACAATAATAGAAAATAAAAAGTCACTTACCTCGACCCTCTTCATGGCAGCAGTAACAAGGAAAAAGCAAGAATTAGAAAAACGTTTTCACTGCTCACTGCTTCCCGGTGGACATGCACGTTAACACAACATCTCAGCCACTGAGGACATAAGATATGGGAGTCAGCATTGTGTAACCATGACAACCAAAGTCCATTTTTCCTGACAACTGCTGACAAGAAAATGCTAACCATAGCTAAAAATCTGTGACATACTTTTATATGGAATATAATTGTTAAACTTACACACTTGCAATTTCCCCTGAGTCACTGACTATTAAAAACACCTCTTGATTCTATTGTACTGTCTACTACAGTAAATTCAATTTGAGCTGTAATTGTGTGTAACCTGTAGGCCAATTAGTCCTGCCAGTCAGAACAGAAGCTCATTAACAAGTGCATTAATGCTGACAAGCAGTGTCTTAATTTAGAAGCGAAGAAAAACAAGACTGGAAAGTGGATAATTAAAGAGTTTCAATGGAGGAAATTTCATTGCTACGTTTTACAGACATCATGGCATTTCTGTAAAACTGCAGGAGGACACACTTATGAAACTATTTGAGTTTTGATGTTTTATTTTCACAGTGGTTGGAGTTATCAAACGGACTATCACAAACTTAGATAAGTGTTTTACCTTTTCTCTGCAGTTACTACAGTTAACGTTTTACTGCATGACACTTGATCTTTGTGCAAACATACATGAACACAAGCTTACCTGACAACCCCTTGTCTTCAAGTGGAATTAAAGAACGAAGCAGGATAATGACAGATGGACAGCCATTAAAGGAAAGAAGAGAAGCAGAAAAGGCTGAGTTATTTCAAAAGGGCAGAATTAAAGCAAGAGTTACACATAGGAAAAGAAAAGATACGTTGACTAAAGATGGTAGGACTGGTTTTACCTTGATGCAGAGGCTCTGTTTTTTGTACTATCACTGCCTGAAATTCCTAATGCTGCTCTTCGACTGCTCAGTCAAACCCGTCTAAACATTTACTAATGCTTTCCACAGCTTCATTTGGAAATACCTTTCATCCACGGAGGGCTCTTTCAGCTGCAAGTGGGGTTTTACACCTGTCATGGGTCGCATGTTGGTGGATAAGGCCTTGATGGTGTAAATGATCTCGTTCTCTCTAGTAACATCACTGTCATAACCTGATGAGAGACAAAAATTATACCGACTTTTGCTTAGCAACAGAAACATTTGACAAATAGTTGAAACCAGTCTCTCACCTCCATCATCCTCACTCTCAATGTCTGACTCTTCACTGTCACACTGTTTGAATTCCCGGTGGCCCTCAGGCTCATGGGCCCAGATCATGAGGCACGTGTCACTCCCACCCACTGTTACCAAAAGGCTATCATCATGGGTCCATCGCACATTGGTAACATGTGTACTGTGGGCCACATAACGCTTGAACTTTGCATACTTCCCCTGAGACAGAGAGACAACATTTATTCAGCACTTTTGACATGAACACAGAATTAACAGAACATTTTAAAACCCAAACCTTGAGTAGTGAGACATCAAAACAAGAAAATACCATTAGCAGCAAATAGTGTTTTACCTTGACAGGGTATCTGAAGAGTTTGACGTATCCTAAGTCATCTCCTGTTGCGAGCACTTTCCTATCGTTACTAAGGCAGGCAGCGGTTACCTCGGTGACTTCTGTGATCACAGGCCAGATGCCCTCGACAGACATGCCCAGGACACACGTCCATGTGCTCCAGTCAATCTTCTCCACCTGAACCAAGAGAGTAAATAAGTAAAGACTGATATTTATATTCAGCAGTTTTCAAAACAAAAGTGCTGTAAAATAAAGTCATTAAATATCAAATTCAAGGGCAACAAAATGCAACGCAACTGAGAAATCTATTAAGCTCGGCTTCACCATGAAGAGCCTGACAGGTAATAACTCAAATGTTATATTGAATTCTGAACTCTACGTAGCAACACTGGAGCACAATAAACATACTCCCTGTGAGTGAGTGAAAAGATATATTAAAATGATAATGGGTAATAGAGGACATGAGGCTCCACTGAGGCATGACCCAGCAGCATCCATCATCTCTGACCCTTATCTTCTTAATACATTATGTGACTCATCTGAATGTCACACTGTATTAAAGAGACTCTAAACACTATCCCACTTCCACTGCCAAAATTAGAACGATACTGGTGAAAAGTGGGCCGTGTTAATGCTTCACTGCCCTTCCGAGCCTCCTGTGATCCCAAGGGGAAAATGTGGGCCAACGGCACCATAACCATGGCTGTTCCTGTGTCTTTTCCCCCTTCTTACCTCTGTAGCTGAGATGGTCTGCCTTTTGCCACGGGGAGCTTCGAAAAAAAACTGCTCTTTAGCACCTGTGTTGACTTGAAGTAGTTTTCCTATGAAGAAGAAGAAGCCCAGTGATTTGTAGTGTTGAATGCTTAAAAGGAGATGTAAGAAAAGTCTGTTGTTCGAATAGTACGGTTATATGTCTGAGAAAAATTAAGAAAAAAATATCTAAACTGTTGTAGATAGCTGTTAATGCTCTTAAAGAGTTATTCCAGAAGTGTTTCAGGGTCCTGGGTTGCTTAATCGGATGGAACTGAACTTACATGTGATATCTGCACATTTTATGAAATGTCTGGTGTTGAAATTCTGAATTTCCAAGTATTTCGATGAGAGTGCAATATATAGGGTTAACTGCATTTAACATGAAACCATTGATTTGGAAAACTTTCTTAGCAGAATTGAATATATCAACGAATGATTACCTCTCTTGTCCCAGTCCAGGTGGGTAATGTAGTTGAGGCATCCTTTGCACACTCCAACACGTTTGCTGCTCATTACGTTGTAGATATCCACAAAGGTGTCTCCTGATGCTACTGCAAGGTACTTCCCTGCACCTGAGTCAACAAAAGAGAGCAAATCCCCAGAGGATGAATCATAATGACTTCAGTAGTCCCCCAGATATTTCAGCTAGATTCACTAGCAGGTCAGTGTTTTTCACAATAAAACAAGAAAATGGCTTCAATGTGTTTCGTGCCTCCCCTCTTTCCTTGTGAAATAAGGATTTTTAAATTAGTTTCTTTTTTAGCCCTGCTAATGTCAATTTCCTGCTGAGCATTAGATCACTTTTTACAGTTACTTCTACCCTAAGATGCAGTTTCTCAGGGATTCATGGGTGTTGGGTTGAGAAACAGGATCCTGTGCATTGTGGATTAAGGCTAAGTGTCCAGGAGAAAGAGAGTTTAGTTTCTTCCTCTCACTTTGTCCGCCCCCGCAGTTTCTCATTTCTCTCTTGCTGTCTCTGTGTCTGGCCTTATTAGAGAAAGCCATTAATTTGGATCAGGCCTGCAGCAATATCTCCCTGAGTCACAGTGGGAGAGAAATACATATACCTCCCCAACTTCTGCACAGCATCCTACATAAAGTCAGACACCACGAAGGGCACAGTGATTTTGTGACACCTATCAACTTATCATATAGGATTTGATGAAAGTTTTGTACTGGCGAAAAAGTGCAGGGGTGAAGCGCAGACCTGGCGAGAATCTGATATCAGAAATTATGTCCTTCCGATGATGGAAGGACACCAGGTCCTCAAGGGTGTCTGCGTTTACAATAAGAAAGCTTCCATCGTTCAGGCCCACTGCCAAGGCTTTGCCATCAGGAGAGAAGCAGCAGCAACGACCGCCTGTGGAGAACAGGGTGTTTGTGAAAGCAGTGAGACCAGTGCACTTCCTGTTAGGCTGACAGCAGATCAGATAAAGGAAATATGCACAGTGTTAGTGTTTGAATGGTGACTCACCTTTCCTGAGTTTGCGTACAGCGAGCATGCAGTGGCTGGGTGAAAGGTCCCATATGCGCAGGGTTTTGTCATCGCTGACAGTGGCACAGAGAGGGAGATGGGGATGAGTGGCCAGGCCCCAAACCTCACCCTCCATATGACCCTGCAGACACATACAACTGCATAAATATTTGATTCACAGTTGCTCAACATCAAATAGGATAAAAATAAGTAATTGAATCTACCCAATACAAATATGGTGGCTTTTTATTGTTAATTAATCATATAATTTTGTGAATGTAATAACTGAATGGTTTGATGAGTATGAAAGCGATTTGTATGCTATGGTCTTCATAGTCACTAGATCTCAACTCAATTGAACATCAGTGAGAGATTTTGTGCCATGTTAGACAAAGCGCTCATCAAAATGCCAACTGCTTTGTTTTTTGCAAGAATGTTGTTCATGCCTCCAGTAGAGTCCAGACACGTCCAGAGTCAATGCCAAGTAGCACTGAAACTGTTCTGGTGGCACAACACTTTACTAAGATACTTTATGTTGGTTTTTTATTTACTTTATCACCCTTCTGTATGTCCACAGCACTACAAGAGTTCACAGTGAAATGAAGATAATCCCCAAAAAAGTGTACATTTAAGAGAACTTATGAACTAAATTCCTTAGCTTCCATGTTAGTGCTGTCTGTTTTTGCAGTTGGACAGATTCAAAGTGCAAGAATAAGTTTCAGGAGCACGTGCCTCAGGACAACCTCTCATTTTGTCTCTCTGAATTGAATCAGAATGGGTATTAGTCAGCAGACCTGGCATATTGCAGGATGACTTCGTAATTAAATTACAATCTCACCTTCAACAGTAATGACTCATCACTGTTTATGACTGTGTCCTCTGCATTGTTGTGTAAAGTAAACAGTAATAGTGTTGTAATCACAGTGAAGGACTATTCTGATTCCTACTGATAGCTTTGTCCTTTGTATGTTTCAGACTAGAGACTACATATGCATATTACTGCTGACTGCTTTCCAAAGCATATCCTCTAAATTATATTTGTTTTCAGCAGGTAGATATCACATTTACACAAATCATAAGGGAAAGCTCTAAGACACAGAGAGGAACATGGCATCAGTCCTCACATCTATTATACCTGACAACAAAACATCCCAATATTCACCAATATAACAACAACTCTAAAACACACCCAGTCAGCAACCACTTTCCTTTCATTTAAGTACAATATGAAAAACAACTTACACAGAAATCTGCTTTAGGAAAGTAACCCATCACATCCACATCTTTTTGGTGGTGCATTAAAGGATGCTCCAATTTAAGTCTAATGTTATTCTTAGAGTGTTCCATAAACACACCAAGGCAAAAGTTCTAGTCTTCACTCATCCAACTGTGTGTAAAAACTGGAACCTTGACAAAAACACCAACCATAATGTCCACTGGAACGTCAGCCAGATATTCAGTGACTCGTCAACCTTTAAAATCTTTACTAACTTGGGAAATGTTCACCCCCACTACAGCTGTCACCCTACAACAGACTACCAGCGCAACACCCTGCAGAAAAAGCAAACTTATTCATGTGTACCTTATCTGAGATAATGACATACAAGCTGAATCTGATGTACTGTATATTATTACTGAAGATGTGTGACAGGACTATTATTTATTTTTATCTTTATCTTACCTGGACCAGCAGAGTGATGGGTCCACTCTTGTCCACCTCCAAGATCTCACCATTTTTGGTCCCCACTAAGATGTGGCCATGGCCCAGAGATATGGCACGTATGGAGGGATTGTCCTCTAAGAGCAACCCTGTAGAGTCGATTAATTATAGCATGAATTTGGAGCCAGGGAACAGGGGGAAGACTTCATTTGATCTTGAAGCACTGGGTATTTTGCATTGATTTGAACTGTATAGTCGTAATATAAATCTGGAGCTGTAGAAGCATAATTGGATGGTAAATGAGCACAGGGAGAGCTTTTTTACCTTTGGATCCTGGAGCTAGGACTGCTCTTTTGATGGCATAGGTCTTGAGGCATCGCTCAAAAGTGTCATCCCACAGAGCTACAATACCATCCTTTCCACCAGTCACAAATCCCTGCACAGAAATCATCACATTTAGCTGCAATGACCCCCTGCTGCATTGTAGCCATAATCATCCTCGCTGCATTTTACTAACAAGAGCAGCAAGATGATATGACAAAAAAGGCTTTGAGAATACCAATCTAATATTTTTTTTATATTAGAAACAATTCTCACTAGTCAGTAAAAGAACACTTGAGTTTGTGTCATACCTTTTCTAGAGCGTGCATACTAAAAACAGGGCCATCGTGAGCTTTGACAGTCTTAATCAGGAACATGTCCCTCCAGATGCAAATGTCCCCTGTGCATGTGCCTGAAAACACCATCTCCTCCGACCAGCCGTACACCGCACACATCATAGTCTCTGTCTTCCCCATGCTGCCCTTGCGTCCTATTAGACCGCCACCTGAACGAGAAGCAGACAGATAACTCACAGTGAAATGTGTCACAGCTAAGCCAGAGTTCTGCTCGTTAGAGTTTCTCAGATAATAATGATAATAAAAATAATAATAAAAGTAGTGGTCTTACCAGCTTTATGCCAAAACTTCATATGCTTCACGCCAGCTGTGATTAGCTTGTCAGGCAGGTAGGGATTTATTTTAACAACGAATATCTTATCCTTGCTTCCCCTAAAAAAAAGTTGCACAAAATATCCATAAACAAAAACATTAACTATATATATTCTTCTGCAGCTATGAATTGACTTTTTAGCTTGACTACTGTTATATTAAGAATCTATACTGACTATACTGTGGCTGGAAGCAACGTCTCAATGGCAAAGTGCATAAAATTGAGAGGACATTTGATCATGTCTAACAAATGCAGAAACAGTTCACTTTCAATTCAATTTTATTTATATAGCGCCAAATCATAACAAAAGTCATCTTAAGGCACTTTACAGTGTAGGGTTTAAGACCCTACAATACAATTAAATAATAAGGAAAAACCCAACAAATCCCTCTTTCTCTGTGGTTACATCACAGAAAAAGATTTTGTGTTGTTGGTGTTGAGATTTAATTTTATTTTGAGTCTGACAAATGTAAAACTTGTAGTTAAATTAACAGGGATGATATAATCTGTCTGTATATTCCCAAAACACATCTCATTTCTAAGGATTAGGGGGCTGATAATGTGAAAGTAAAAAAAAATGTTATGTTTAAAGTCGAGGGATTGTAGTATTGATGCTGATGAAAATGTGAGTGTGCATTTTCTGGACTAAACCTAATGACGCATCAAATGTCAATTATACTGACCAGTTCTGGATACTGTGCAACTGAAAGACCAAATCTAAAATATTTTAAAACAGGGTGACCATGCTCTGTTTTTAGCTTCATATAAACACCTTAGATGAAGAATTCTACTTTGTGTAACAGTGATTTTCCTTACACACGATGAACATTTAAGATGAGCGGCTGGTCCTGTCTGGTGCAATGAACCATGCCTGACACTTAAAGTTCAAATTGTTGCCCTTTGTACTGTAGCATTAGTCTCAGCCTCAGTGAAGCAGACACAGACATTATGCCCCACTCCTACCCCCTCTTCGTTACTATGTTTCCTTGCTTAGCTCTTCTTTACTATGTGTCCAACATCTCTCAGCTGCAGACAAGACAGTGGTGGTGTACAAGCTAGGCTTGTTAGGCCCCATTTCACTCTGTCCGCCTGACTGCACTGCCCACCAGGGTCTGCAAAGGAGATTAGTGCAGCTCCAAGCTATCCTTGAGCTGCAGTGAGATCCTTCTATACAATACACAGGAGAGCAACCCGCATTGCACTGCTCTCAACTAGCCAGAGGGGATTTCAATGGAGTAGATGCTAAATATGAAGTAGGACAAGCAACAGAGCAAAAGATATTTTGGGATTCGGATGTTTTCCAGTTACGGTTCATTCTGGCTTCCAGGTTATATAATTTTACCTGACATGAAACTGAAAATCTTTATATAAAATGAAAAAACATCTAATGTTTTACAGCGATTCATAATGCAGACCTTGCACACATGTACATGTCTGGTGGTGTGTGGGGTCGCTTGTATTGTTTACGTCCAGTGTCCACAGTGACCATTCGCATCACTGTCTCAGGCAGTACAGGGAATCAAACTTGTGCTGAAGATTAGGGCACTGATTGACTCAGAAACACAGAACTGTTAATGCCCTTTTAAGCTATGAGACATGGCTATGTGTTTATGGTCATTAGATATATGCAATATACATGTTTTATTCCCAGTTATAGCTTCATCCTTTTTTATTATGCAACCATTATAATTACCTTTTGTACCTTGGAAACAAGATATATCTGTACATGTACATTTTTTGTGAAAATAAAATGTCACACGTAACAGCTAATATTTATCAGGATGAGTAAATAGGATGATGTAAATAAAAAGTAATTCTATTAAATTATGAATCTGTATCCAAGGCCCTAGGGTAAACTCCCACTCCAACTATTCAGACAGGATTAAGTGATGCAGTGGAGCAGCTTCATAATCTAAAAGATAAATCTCCTTTCCGATCCTCCATCAATCACACTGTCAGCCCACTACAGCAAAGTAGCTTCAATTAAAACCACATCTATAAATGTCCATATTTAAACAGGAAAAGCTCAAACTGTCTTTAGAATTAACAGGAAGGTTTGTTAAGAAAAAAAGACTGAACTGCATCCATGCTAACACTCTGATATGATTCTACTAACCGCATGGCAGAGAGCTTTTCTCCCTTCCTCCAGTCCCATAGCACAATGGTGTGGTTGTCATCCAGGCCCACGGACGCCAGGCGTTTGCCATCCGCTGTGAAGAGAAAACCAAAACCATTAAGTATAACAGAGACAGAGCCAGGTCCTGCCTTGGTTCACTGGAGTTTGGCCCTTGTTAGCAACATGAAAGCAGCCCTGTGGGTTTGATCAATGCTAGGTGGCTCACTGACACCGACATTCAGATCACTGTGCTGTGTCTGTCTAGAGCCAATTAAAGCAAGTAAAATGAATAGCTATACCTTGATGCTGTCAAAACACTGCAACAAGAGGTTTTGCCTGTAAATTGGGTGTCTTGTGAATTTGCTTGTATCTTTTATGTTTAAAAGAAGTGTTTTGTTTCTCTGTAAAAGAAGGACGTCTGAAGGCATTTGTGTTTATAAATATAACATTATAATGAATTTGTCTTGATAGGTGAATTAAAACCAGTCTGAGAAAATGGTACTAGGTATTACCAGAAAAGTCCAGCGCACACACTCCAAGTTGGTGGAAACCTCTTAATACAGACATAGGTTTTAAGGTTTCTGTGTCCCATATATGGATAGAGGAATCTCTGCCCACCTAAACAACAAAAAAAAAATCTACTTAATTATAGTCATTCACAATAGAATTTTGACAGCAAGGAATTTTATGAAACTGTAGGTTCTGAGCAGCCACAACTTTTTATATTGCTGGCAGTTACCTGGCCTGTTGCTACAAAGTCCTTGAGAGGATGGATAGCCAGACAGAGGATGTCATCATCATGCCCCATATAAAAACGCTGTGTATTCTGCTGTCTGTTGTACACAATCCCAACAGCAGCTACATGGTAGACTATCTCCCCAGTCTGGGTGTAGAAGAGGTTGCTCCTACAATCATAGCCCCTGTAGCTGCAAACAAAAAAACAGAGATAAAGGGTTAGTGTTCGTCTTCAATTAAAAAAGGGTGGCTGATTTAAATTTATCTTTCAATATCTACCTTGTAATTAGAAATTCTCTCACTACACACTTTACCTACCCATGAATGAAGTGCAGCTTCACCCCGCTTCCTGGTGCTCGCTCTTTCTTTTTCATTGCTGTCACTCTGTGTTTCTCTTTGCATTGCTCTTTGAGCTGAGGTAGATCTTCTTTATAAACCTGGATGTATATAGAAATATGTGGGCTTTGTCTGATTTCAACTAAGCTTATGATTACTACACATTTTACATAGATATATTACCTGCCGTCGATATGTAAGCTGTGTCTCCTGCTCTATTTCTGAATCCATCTCAGGTACATCAGACTGATCAGAGTCTGACTCTTCACTGTTAGAGTCTGCCAAGATCTCTGCAGGGAGAAAGATGGTTGCATAGCTCAGCAGTACAATACTCCCCTGCCTCTAAATCAGACAAATATCCCACTGCACACACACTAACAAAAGACACTTTGACATCTCTAATTTATCAGGCATTTATGCTTCACAGTGACATTGCTCAAGACAAATACATTAAAATGCTGATGCAGCACAGTAAAGCTGTGCCAAGACAAGGCAATATACTGAACTGGCAGCTCAGCGCGGCTACTCAAAAGATCCATTAGGAAAATTAAAAGGAAAGACAGTTAGTGTGTGCTTTATTTCCAGAAAGCACAGCTGTGCTCTGTCTGTGGAAAAATATGACTCGGGAATGACAATGCATTTGTACTTTCTAAGCTTCATTCGCTTTTATTGGATGTGTCTTAATGTGATGGCCTTTTCTTTGCAGAGCTTTATAGAAATTACTGATCATGAAAGAACTGTGGGAAAGGCAATCTAGTGCATTGCTCTCTGGTGGTTTAGTACTTCAAGTTCATGAGGCTAGTGAGAGCAATGAGGTGCACATATTATGTTATGTGTGTACATAATAACAGATATTATGGATCACTAAAAATAATGCTCCTTTTGAGGAATTTCTCTGTACACACACATTTCTGTTATATTTAAATGGGACTCTGAGTAGACATCAAAATTCATATCACAGTTCCCACCTAAGCTTAATTTGATAATGTTTTGTTGGCAAGAGCCACTGATTTTGTGAAATAAATAACATCAGTAATGCACATCTGTGTCTGTGCAACACATAATATAAGTAAATGCACAGTTTTTAGGAAAATCCCCTCAGTGAAGATATACATAATCATAAACAGGGTATACTCTCACCTTGTGGTGCTATATGCAGAGCTTCCTTAGACTTTCTCTCAGTAATGAACTTCCACTGGAACACTGAGTGATCAGCACCACCAATAGTTATGACCCACTGGTAGTCATGTGACCATCTAGCGTTGGTTATGTGGGCTGAGTGACCTAAGTACTTTTTAAACTTTGCACCTAAAATTAAGAGGAAGCAAATTAGTAATAACAGATAATACTACTGGAGTGACTGCACTTAACTCTATTTCAAAATGAAATAGTAAGTTCTTCTTTACCTTTTTTGACACATGGATAGCGTAAAAGCTTGACTAATCCATAGTCATCAGCTGTTACTAAGACTTGATTGTTAAAGTTGGCGTCCACAGAGTTGATGTCATTGATATCTGAGTACTTGGGCCATATTCCATTGACCTCAGGCCCTAAGACACACGTCCACGAAGCCCATTGTACCAGCTTCAGCTCCTCCCTGTTGGTCACCTCTTTCCCACCTCAACAGAAAAAAAAACATTTGATCTCAGAGAGCGGCTCTGTGTCAATGTTACTATTTAATACCTACAATACAATACCTATTGTCACAATATTACATCCCATTGTCACACACACAAGTTTTCTGCAACTTTCTATGCACACACACAAAAAAAACTGTCTCTCTTTCTTGTACTTGTATCTTATAAAATGGATACACTTCACACTCCTGATAGCTTTGTACCTCAAGCCAAATGACTAAATGTAGGAATGCTCCTCTATTTTGATGTAATATTTATTTAATATACGTACTGAAATAACACTAATTTAGCTGGGACATTACACATTAAAACTCACTGACTTTTACTTACTTGGCATTCTGTAGAAGAGCCTCCTCCCGTTGCCATCATTTATCTGTAGGTACTTGCTGTCTGTAGACCAGTCCATGTGTGTAATGAAGCTGCTGGAGCCAATGCATTCGCCCACTTTCTTGTACCTCTGCACTACACCGTAGATGTCCACTGAATTTTCATTGGAGCCGACAGCCAAATGAGCCCCATCAGGGGAGTACTTCAACTCATGGATAGCTTCCTTCCTGTCCTTGATATGGACCACCTCTGTCATATCTCTGAAAGGAAGCACAAAAAGATTTGGATGCTTGGATTAAAAACTATTTTGGACAGAAAGTTAAAAGATGATGTCCTTCATCTCAGTGTTCATTCACTGAGAATTTCCTCTTTGAATTGTGTACCCACCTGACTCTTAGCACAGTGAATGAGCCATCCTTCATACCCAGGGCCAGGTGAATGCCATCAGTGCTCACAGCTGCACAGCGAATAGGCTCCTCCATGTTACAGCGGGCTATTAGTGCATGATCAATAAGGCTCCATATCCTTTAGAAAGAGGATAAGAAAAATTAAGATAAAAATCAGCGATGAGATTACAATGGATGAAACAACCGAAGCACAGATCCAATCAGAGAGATAATCTGCAAGTACAAAATGAGAAGATGATTGTGTTTGTGGTGTCTGTTTTGTCTGTTTAAGCTGCATACTGGGAGTTAGTAGTGATTCATTATTGTAATTCTTTGCATTAAAAACATAAAAAATACCTTTGTCAGTGAGTGTACTACCCATTCCTATTTCTAAAGAGCAAATTTGGTAAACTAGTAAAGTCACAATGACCAAAAAGAGGTTATTGTAATTAGTGTTACTGGCACAGATATGAACTGTGGTTTTACACAAGCTCATCTGGATACTCAATGGATACAAATCTAACGAAATAAATGTTACATGACAGCATATTTTTCTCAAGATATGTATACACCTACCACAGTCTCAGACTGAACGCGAAACCTCACCTGACTGAGCGGTCATCACTTCCTGTGATGGCCAGAGGTTTGGTGGGGTGCACGGCCAGTGCCCACAGCTCGCCCTCACAGTGACCCTGCATGATGAGAAAGGGCTTGTTGCGGTCATGGACCACCACTTCGAAGATCTCACTGTCTTGCGTGCCCACCAGAATGTGATCTCCCCGCCAACACACACTTCGTACAGACAGTCCTATTAAAAACACACATACACTAAAAATCATGTAAAAGTAAAAAAAAAAAAAACACTAACAGGTATAATAAAGCCACCTGAAGGCTATCTAGGATGAAAAAGTACAATGGCAGCACGTTTTTAAGCTGATCTGCAACTGGCTTTGGGTAATACAGCGAGAAGAGGATGGAAGGAGCATGTACTGTGTACATATGTGGGGATGACATCTGCATACAGTATAAAACTGCAACAGAGCTATGACTAACAACAGGAGGAGCAGCAGAACAACATGCAGACTGCTATAAACAGACTGAAGTAGTTGTCAAAACTGCCCTCAGTGACCCACCTCGTCTATTTTCACCTCTAGCTACTGTTAGGTCCAAGATTACAATTAAAAGAGATGGAGGAAATAAAGGACAAGAAAGAAAATGTTAGTAAGCACAACAGAAATCTTAAATATAAATTTATACAGTTCTTCCAGTGGCTTGAGAGATGACTATTTGGTATACAAGCGTTCTGTTTTCAGATTAAAGGGGAAAAGGGGCTGTTTACCTTTATATCCTTGGTCTGTTTCCCTGAGATCAATGACAGTAATTGGTTTGAAGTTGAGATCCCACAGCCGAACGCAGCCGTCTCGGCCTCCGGTGGCAAAGCCCTCTTCGCAGGCATTCATGCTGAAAATCCCTGACTGGAGGAAATGACAGACTGTCACTGAAGATCTACACCATAAATGAGCAACGACAGACGAGCTGTAGCT
>OMLM01000966.1:0-15165 GCA_900302695.1 Helostoma temminkii | reverse complement strand
TTTCTGGGCCATGGTGGTAGAGGAAGAGTTCAGGGAGCAATTACAATGAGAGGAGGTCAGGCTGGATTGAGATAAGAGAGTAAACAGTGAGTTACACCACTGGGAAAAAAAAGTATAGGAGGCTAAACCTCCCAACTGCATCGCACCCATTTATGCTGCAGTGTTTAGCCTCACAGAGCCAGTTTTCTATCTAAGCCCGTGTCACTCCTCACTCTTCCTTGCGTTTTGGAAATAAGCTTCTTCTGTGGCTCTGAACTTATTTCCTAATGGCTGAGCCACTCAAGAAACACTACTACACATCCCAAGGGAAGGCTTGGTGAAAACACTCTACACGAACTCATGGAAGATTTATGAAGACCACTCTTCTGTGAAAAAGAAGTGATTGAAAAAGGTCCAATTCATTGTCTCCTATAAAAAGAGAACAGTTTTCCACTCTACAGTGCAGATTACTACAAAATTGAGAGAAGTGACTATGAATCATCGCTTGTCCTACTTGTGTTAAGTGCCTAATAACCATAGACTCTGGAATAAAGTAAATTAGCATACATCTATTTTTATGGTCATGAGGATAATGGGGACACGGGAGTGTGATGGGCAAAGAGTCATAATCATAATCTGTTTTCAGATATTATGCAAATCAAACCCAAAGTCTAAGGAGTTATCTGAAATCTACAGGATGTTAAATGACAAGAAATTATTTGTACCTTGATATGTTTGACACCACAGCTTACAAGCTTACTTGGCTGATACAAATCCCACGATATGTCAAATATCTGTGGGGAAAAAACATACATTGCATTAAATATTGGCTTGCTAAACACAAATACCATAACATCACACTTGTATAAAAGGAGAAAATGAAAGCAAGTGTCTGTGTTTGCACTAGCTGCATTATAATGTGTGTGGGCTGAATTAGAAAACAACAGCTGCCTGTATTTCATCTTTTTAAAATTCCTTTTAATTAGCAGTGTACCCTCTGTGACGGGCTCTGGAAAGCTCACAATCAATCAGGCCTAACTTGTTTATGTCCTCTTTGGGCAGGCTCTCCATCCTGCATTTTTAACTAATTGAGGTGGTCGATACAGGGCTTGTGATGGAGACAGGGCAGGAGGAAATTGTTTACCCTGTCTGTGTGACCGGGAGCAGCTGCCAGAACCTTCCCTCTCCTCCAGTCCCACACACAGATTGTGTTTTTGGAGTCCAAGCCCACGGACACCAAACACTGCAAAGAGAGCAAAAAACATGTCACATATTGGACAGACTCTGCTCTGTTGCACTAACGATCACTACTGTAACATGGAACACCACAATGAACAGTTGTCCAGCCCCTGGCACTTCCAGTGAGCACATTTGAGTGCTTTTGCCTGAGGAGCCTCCTATAGCTGACTGAGTAGGCAGCAGCAGCAGCAGAAGAAGAGAGCAGCTCTTATGGAAATCCTCCATTCTGCAGCCTACTTTACATGGCAGAGGATGTCCTCTTTAATCGACTGCTGAAGTAGTGTTTGGCTATGCATAGAAGTCTCTAGTGAGACATTAACACAGTTTTAACTTGTATTTGTTAAGTTTGTGTTTAATGGTGAGCAAATAGGCCCTGTGTGAAACTATTTAGAGGAGATGGTTGAAAAGTACATCCATATTTTGATGGATCGCTTACATACTTATAATGTAAGTATGTAAGCCATACTTACATTATACTTTGATAATGAAACTATGGCTTTCTTCACAACTTTGGTCAAGACTGAATTATCTCAACAATTATTGAATGGATATAAGTTGATGAATCCAGTTTTACTTGGTGATTTTCTGGCACCATGATAAGGTTGTCATTTTTTGTTTTAGCTGAAATGTCTCAGAAACTACTGGATAAATTAGGACTTTGGTTTAGACCTTTATGCTCTACTCAGGCCATCATCAAGTCAAAGTGTCATACAGCTGCTTTCATTGCTATAGAGTCTTCCTAAGGAATAACAATGTTCATGTTAAAATATTCTGTATTAGAGGTTGTAGAAGTACGCAAACTCTGTACTCAATATTAAATATACAATATTTAATGGTAATATAAAATTTGGGTAAATGTACTAAATTAATCACTACCTATGCTTACTACCTATACATAGACAAACCTTGAACAATATATGAGGAACTATATAAAACCTTACTATACATATACCTTACTCAACAAGCTAGAATAATTCGAACAAGGGGAATAACGTAAAAACAAAACAAAAAGACAGCATCATTTAATTTTTTTTCACTGAAATATCTAGAAGAGATGGCTCTCATTCATCAGAGTATTCTTGATATTGCTTTAATAGATGGGCAGGGTAATGGCAGCAGGGATTCCTCAGAATTGTCCTGAGTCCGGCTCTGACTTCCTCTGATCAAGGGAGATGGGGAGTAAATAGAGCCACTAAACTGCAAAGCGATGGAGCCTCCTCTGGCTTTAAACACTGTCATATTCCATCTAAATCCCCAGCTTTCTACCCGAGCAGGAAAATACCACAGGGTCATCACCCTGTCTATTACTGCAACATATAAGAGGTATTACTCCATCCTGTGAGCTCCAATGGGAGGAACAACGAGATGTGCAAAGATAAAAAGATGGAGAGGGTTGCACACAGTATTGATTTTTATGGTCCAAATCAACATTTGGTGGAAGCTGCTGTGTGTAAATGTTAACTGGAGGCAGGTCTGCAGAGAGATGGCTATAGAATAACTTAAAAATGCTAAAACCTTGCACGGTCCAACTGTCTGAATGCCATGTGCCGAAGCTTTTCTCACCTTAGCAATGTCAGGTGCCGTTAAAATCTGTGATGCAATACTACAAACACTACAGCTGACCACTCTGCTGTATAATTTCACAAGCAGTGCATGTCTGGGTGCATCTGTCCAGCTAATTTTGCTGGAGCAATCCCAGATGTCTCATTAAGAAACTCATCCCGGGAGGCGAGCTAGAGAAAGCCTGCAACTCTTGAGTGGAATTTTGATTATTGCTGCTGTTCTGCTCAAGCTGAACTTTTCACACGACACTTTCAGCCTTGTCTACTTTTTTATACTTTATATAAAGAAGATTTAAATAAAGTCTATTCTGCTTACTCTTCCAGTCATTTAAAATTAGCATAATTATGTCACAACTGTACCTGTCCTTCGAGGTCGAATGCCAGACAGGCAATGCCATGTGTGTGCACATCTTTGAGGATGGACACGGTCTGCACAGTGTAGGAGTCCCATACACAGATGTAAGGCTCCTTGCCCACCTGTCCTGTGGCCACCAACACACGCTCTGGATGCAGAGCTAAACTGTACGGAGTGAGACAGGGAGAGAAAACATCTGGTTAGCGCTGCTGTTTTCCGTGCTTGTGTGTGCAGAGAGCAGATGAGGGTTTCACCCTCCCAGCAGAAACCACTGGGATTCAATGAACACATTAAATCTGTGATGGGTCTGACGATGGGGCAGCTTGATGAGGTAACATGGTTCAGTTAACTCAGTAACGCGCTCATGCACACTCACAGCCTGACATCATGCACTACACAGGGCTCATGAACAGTATAAAGCAGTTCTGTGAATCTGTGAATTTCATTTTTCTTACTTTTGTTCATTTTCTCCTTGAACTATTCTTTGCCCCTTTCACATTTTCTAATTTATCTGGGGTTTCCTCACATCACCAGGCATATGTTCATAACACTGTTACATAACACCAACCCCCACCTACAAGCTTACCCACTCTACAGCTAAACACACTGCTCTACAAAGCTGTAACTCCCTCCCCTTGCTCCACCCATCATGTCAGCACCTGCCAGTCACGTTCCAGGCAGGCCTGAGTAATTCACTGGGCAATTCTTCTTGCCTTGTCCTGGCCCATATATTTCATGCAGCGACAGAGTTCCCTCCATTATAATCAGGCTGCCTGTTTTGCCAGCTGCTCCCCAGAATATGTAATCCTGGTGTATTTGGAGACAGCAGACCAGGTATTATCAGCCTGCTGAGTCAAAGCAGCTCACGGCAAACGTGGCCTTTCACCACTTTTTCCCTAATTCTATTCTCTACCACTTTTTGCAAAGAAAACGGCTTTTGACACAAGCAGGTACAACACAGCAAATCTTGGTTTGGTTTGATTTCAGGCCGACATGTAACATGAAGATGGAAGAATAAATTATCTAACAACTTTTGAGTCAATCTTAGGTTGAAAGTATCTGTTGGAATTACTGATTTCATTTCACTTATATTTCTCTCAGCTGACGAGCTTACTAAATGCCATTGCTAGTTGCTTGGTGTGCAGTGCATCACCACAGTTCTCCTGTTTGATATAAGCTATGATCATCTTCCTCCTGCCAAGTGTTGTAGTACAAAACCAGCTAAATACTGCAGCAATTACACCAGCCTGTTTTAATGAAGGTATCAGGCAAATAAAGAGGTTGATTTTATGATAAACTTGCAAAAATGCAGTATGGATAAAAAAAACCAAGGGCAACTATGCCACATTGAAGAGCATGACATTTATATTGTATTTGCCCCTAGATCCACTTAAGTACAAAATATGTGCTGTAAAATAAAACCACTTATTTTGGGCTTGTGAATGAGGACGGTTACAGTATATATGAGAAGAATGATGATTCTCTTTTGCCCAACTTTGTCTACAGTGGATTCAAGCAGATGATCACCACATATCAGCCCATCGTACCGCCTCTGTGTAAAACCTTCATGACACCACTTAAAAACAGCTGCCTGTCTGAGTATATTTTAAAAATCCCAGCAACAACAAATATTGAATCACATCATTGTTTAAAGTAACTTAATTCTAGAGGATCCTAATTGGGCACGACAGATCTGCACTTCAGAGACCATGCCTTTCACAGAAACGCCTGCCAGCGACTTACACTGATGATTGGACTTAAGACCTCAGTACCTCATTGACTTGGAAATGAGTGTAAAAGTAAGAAGCAAAAGGAAGCATTTTCACAGTAAAGGTTGCTAGTATGGTGTGTTTTTAAAAGCTACTAATTAGAATTTTTGTACTTTAACTATTTCTACTTTTTCTGCATGGTTGGCAAAAAATATGAGCTTGTGGTCTGAATAAAAACAACAAAATTGTCTCGAATAATAAATGAATGAGTACAGCAGCAGCTGAAATTCTGCTTCAGATCAACGTCGAGACAGTGTCTGGGGAAACTGATTACCACACACCTTCACTGTCTATTAAATAGCATTACAACAAAGGAAGGTGAATGCACAGATATATGAGCTGTGTGATATGTTAGCCCTCATGGCTGCTGTCAACAGTAATTGCCTGAAACCATTCCCACACACTCACCTAATACAGAGTAATTAGTTTCACGTGTCTACTGTACTGTGTGTATATTCATTGTGAGGTCACACAACGTGGTTGTCAGCTTTGTCCTTCAGACTTTATCTTGCATATTAATACGCAGACTTGTTTGTGTTTAGTTTAGACTTGCTTGTTACAGTTTAGTTTACCTATGCTCATTATAATCCAATATGAAATATGACAAATATTTAATAGAATGTGCTGAGAAGTAAATTAACATTCTTCAGCCATATTAATAAAAATGTACACACCACCTAATGAAACAAGACCAGCCTCAGTCTGGTATCTATAAGCCATACCTCTGGCTGCGGTCGATCAAAAAGTCAACAAGATATTGTAATATGAGACAGCCTTCTATTCCACAATACTCTCTCATTAACTCTCACTCTGTATAATAACACAGAGCCTGAAGCAGCCAAGACTCATTAGAGAAACGTTTAGATTCTAGAGCAGGAAAAATAAACGTCATATTTATTTAATTGCAATCCCTCACCATAGGCTGTCATTATCTCATCCATGAAGGTGACGGATCTTTCTTTGACAGTTTTTAATTATTTGGACAACTTTATTGAGGTTTGGCATTCAGCCTAACACACCACATAAGATTTAGAAAGTGGGCACAAAATCTTCAAAGTCAGGACTCATGAATCAGAATTGCTGAGTGAGACAAGGGAGGAGGACTCTCCTGCCTTTGAAGTCTTATCACTTTCTTCTTGCATGCATGTTTTTGTGAATGTTCTCCCACAATGGAAATACTCTGGCTCAAATATGTTCCTTTAATTACCCCTCCATCTTGATCAGATTTGTGCGCTGCATATGAGCATGAAAAAAAAATTTATATTAAGCTTTGTAGCGTAGACAACCCCCTGCAGGATATTTAGCAGTTGCCTCAGGTTCTTTAAAACTGGAATCACTAGTCAGGCAGCAGCAGTGTGTAACAATTACAGAAAGATGTGAGGAAAAACAGCAAATATCAATTTATACTCATCAATTATTACTGTCTACTCGTTTTATTAACATGCCTCTAGATGAACTGTGTTTTAACTGCAGCATATTAATATGCTCAGTCTTTTATGTTATTGCCCAATCACATTCTTCAAAAAGCATTACTAAAACTCAGCAGAGAGCAGAAAAGAAAGCCTCCTTGTTTGTTGTCAGTGACAGCTCAGGTTTATCATTCATGTGAATACCTGTGTATTAGAGTCTCCACATCAGACTGCAAGACCACTTAAAAGAGGCCGCAGGGAAACATATAACCAAGAGGGAGGAACAAGGGCAGCAATTATGTCTTGAAATAAAACACCTATTTATACAGTATGTACATCACAACAAACCAAAATAGGTCAAGAAAAATAGAAATTAAGAGTGGCAGAGAGGGAAACAGCGAGGGAGAAGGATTTAAATTCTGGTGGTATCTGAGGGGGCTGCATCTGTTCCACATGAGTTAGTGCAACATGAGAGCAGTCTGACAGCCATACAGCACTAGGTCTGCTGAGGATTGCTACTAGTCATGCTACAGTCTGTGTTAAAGGAAGTCTTTATGAAGGCACTCTTTCCAGGTCTGAGTTTAATGGGACTAATATGTTTATGACTATTACCTGGTTTGTGTCAACAGTAACAGACAATGCAAGAGATTTGTTGAGTTCATATTGTCAATGCTTTTCATGAGTGCAGAAAAAGTACCACAGCACAGATGCACACATCACAAATGTGATTGAATACATTACTTGCAAATGCATGTTTCAGTTTTGGGTATCACACTATAGTGCATTCACTGACTCGCATAGCTAACTGTCAGAACTCACCCAGAGGGCAGCACAGGGTTAGTACCTCTATTGCCCAATTAATAATGGAGCAGGAGCCCAGCTGACTACCGACACAGTATATACAGTAATGCTAGTCATCTCCAGGCCAACCCACACACACCTGTCAACACAAGCGCTGGAGCATTGGACACAGGTCATTGTTGAGCATTATGCTCAGAAATGGTTAGAAAGGCAGGCTCATTACATGCTGCTCTCCTGTGTTTCATCAACGAACAGGTGTTTCAAGTTTTTTTGGAGCATAGATGAATTACCACAACCTGCAGAAAGCTTTCCAAATCCCAGAATTCCCTCAATGACAGCCATGTTGAAGTGCTTTTTTTTTAGACCTACACATCAGTGTTACTGTTCTTCTTGTCATGGAGACACCAGACAAGAAGACTGCTGCTCTGGCAAAGCTTTAAAATAAAAACTAAACCGACACACAAGACAGAAAACTGACTACTAATTAAGCGGGATATATATTTGGCAAACAGTGAAATTATAAATTAAATCATTTACTTATGGACAAAAATGCAGGCATCGCCTTGAGTTCTGAAAAAAAAAATTTTTTTCCCATATTTTACATTAATATACATTTAAATGTCCTGATGTAATAATAAGTGAGGACTGGGAGCAGTGTGATCTTGTGAAGTGGCAGGGACCACCCTTCAATCTGCATCTGCTCTGCTGGAGTGTCCTTGAGCAAGACAACGAACCCCCTCACGGGATGCTGCTGTGTAGGCGTGTGCTGCCCTGAGCTCAGTACAGAGCTAAAAAAAAATAATATCACATTACACAAGGTGACACCAGCACCTACAATGACAACACAACAGTATCCAATCATTTTCTGATTAAAGTCTGGTGCTGTCCGAGGTGCTGAAACAAACTGTCGCGCTTATCATTACACTACCTGATTATGTCATCGTTGTGCCCCAGGTAAAATTTCTGCTTGTGCTCCCGGGTGTTGTACACAACTCCCACCCCGGCGACAAAATAGACTATTTCCTTCGCGGCGGTGTAGTACAGGTTGTTGCGGCACTGATGTCCCCGGTATCCGTACACCCACTCCAGTCTCAGGTGGCAGTTGGGAGCAGTTCTGTCAGCCATGTCCGCACTTCCGTGTGTGTCTCTCTGTCGCTATCACGAACGTTTGCTGATATAGTGTCATTCACCAAAAAACGTTTATTTTCAGCCCGTGTGTCACATTAGTTCCGTTGGATTTCCACCAGTCCAGGGAGACCGCTGAAATTAGGCATTGTTGTGCATTAATAGCCTTACTGTCTGATAATGTGAAACCCTCTGTGTCTCTGTTTAAGAAGCTGGTTTCTAGGCTGTCGTACTCATTGCGAGGCTCTCCGTGCACTTCTGCAGCCCCGGGCTGGCGGTCCTCTTCGACACAGGTCAAATCTCCTGTCAAATCCTACAAAGATGGAGCTGCACTGTTATTCGGCAAGCACCGCCCACAAAGATGACGGATACGCCTGTCGTCCAATCAGATCCTTGAACTCAACCCCGACGGAAAAACCAGGCGGGGACAACCTCGTCACGACTCAAAGAGAAACATGATTTTAACTGGGACCTCACATAACTTATATATTACGAATCAATGGGTGAATCTCACACTGAGAAACTGTTCCGGAATTTGACTGAGATTTTGTTCACAATGTACAGTGAAAAATGTTACTACTACTCTGTATCATAAAAAAAACAAAAAACAAAAACAAACAAATAGCAACTTATTCAACCAAGTTTCCTTTTTGTTTAGGTAGTTTGCATATTTTGGGAAGATATAGGCTTACTAATATTGAGGTAACATGTACTAGAGTATTTAAAGGAATCTGATCAAGATCCCTTTCAATGCATGTCTAGTTTAAGACACCGAGACCCTTGTTCTCTGTGTTCCCATAATATTTCCAAATTACATGTAAATTATTATAAATTAAACTGGATTTAATACATATTAAAATACGGTACATGCTTATTCGTTTCATTAAACTTTATCTTAAACAGTGAGGGACCGCCTCCTTCACTGTTGCTGAGCAACAGAGGAAGCTTCAGTTCCGCCATCGTCCCAGCTAAGCTAAACAAGTTGCTAACTGGTTTCTGTAGCCTTAGGTTACCTATTTTGTTACTGACTAAAACAATGGAGGTGACCATGGACCCTTTGTTTCTTGCGTGGAGCTATTTCAGAAGAAGAAAACTTCAACAATGTTCAGATATTTGCACAAAAATTTTACAAGACAACCCATACGACCAGGTACTGTGGTGTAGTTAACTAGCTGGTCTAGCCTAGCATGCTAGCGATTAGCTATTAAGAAAAGCCTGCTAACCTGCTAATACAGTCACTCTTTAGAAACAGGTGCATAATCCTGATTACCGCTAGCCGAGTCCGGCTGGTTTAACATAATTTCATTTATCTGACGTTGATTTTTACTGGCTCTTATTGGGCTCCTGGTGGAACATACACCTGGACATTACACATATGGTCTTAGGTTTCTTCATCATATCTCGTTGTCTTTTCCCCTCTTTCACTTGTTTATTGTCCTCAACTTTCTTCTCTCACTAACTCACTGCATGCTGTGTCAAGGACTCCTCCTTGTTTGTCTCGGAGGTAAACTTTACTGTAGACTGTTCCTGTCTCTGTGATATTTGATATTTGTCATAAAAATCAATATACTGCCGGCCCTGATTGTAACATATGTCTACATCAGGACAGCTGATGAAATTTACAGGATTTAAGATTGTTTATGTGTTTTACAGGCTGCGTGGAGCTTGAAAACCCGTGCTCTTACAGAGATGGTATACATAGATGAAGTTGAGGTTGACCAGGAGGGGATTGCTGAGATGATGCTAGATGAGAGCTCTATTGCTCAAGTTGCACGTAAGTTTCAACTCCACTCAGTGCCATAAAGTTGAGAAATTTTATTTAATTCAACAATAGATCCAGTGGTTGAGTCTGTTTGATCTGATAAGACTTAACTTTCTTCTAGGACCTGGAACATCACTGAGACTCCCTGGAACTAGCCATGGTGGAGGTCCCACACCGGCTGTCAGGTACTTTCTACCAGATAATGCTTTTATTATGCCTTTAAATGTTACCACTGATGACATTTGTAATAAGTAAGACAGTTGATATGATTATTTTTGAAATTCAAGGCCTATGACACAATCAGGGCGTCCTATCACAGGATTTGTGAGACCTAGCACACAGTCAGGCCGTCCTGGGACTATGGAGCAGGCTATCAAAACTCCACGAACTGCCAGCACTGCTCGTCCTGTCACTAGTTCTTCTGGTAGATTTGTTCGTCTGGGAACAGTGAGTAAACATGCCTGAAACCTTGTATTGTCATCAAGCCTGCATGGAAACATAATTATGCTTTGCCCAACAAAAATAGGGCTCCGTAGGACTATTAGGACTATTGGGTAGTATCTGCTCCTAGTACATGTTACTGTTATTGTAAGATTGATAACATTCTCCGTTGCACTCTCATGTAAGTCATAATTATGAATTATCTAGTATTGTTATTTTACTCTCTGTGAAAAAGCCTGTCATATAGAGTGACATTTTGTCCCACACTTTCTCCAGGCTTCACTGCTAACAAATCCAGATGGACCATTTATCAACTTGTCAAGATTAAATCTTGCCAAGTATTCCCAAAAACCTAATTTGTCCAGGGTAAGAATGAGATTGTGATTTACTAATATTACTTAATGTCATTGTTTTTGTTAAGTAACCATCCTTTTCTCTCCTTAGACATTATTTGAGTACATCTTCCATCATGAAAATGATGTAAAAAATGTAAGTGTTACACATTTATAGAAAACTGATGGACATCATATTGCAAGAGTGTTAACTGTTACAACAAAATGCAACAGAAATGTGTTATTGCTTCACCAGGCTCTAGATTTGGCTGCTCAAGCTACTGAACATGCTCAGTTCAAAGACTGGTGGTGGAAGGTTCAGCTGGGAAAATGTTATTACAGGCAAGTAAACATCCAAATTATTTGAGGTTAGCATTTTCCTTTTATAAAAATATTACTGTCCTTTTATTGTTAATTTTATTTTTTAGATACACCAAATAAAAAATATCTCTGACCTTTGCAGGCTCGGTTTATACCGAGAAGCAGAAAAACAGTTTCGATCAGCTCTCAATCACCAAGAGGTGGTGGATACATACCTCTACCTTGCAAAGGTAAATTATAGCAATAAATCTTTTTTCTAACTTGCAAAATGGAAATACTGTCACTTACTTTTATGGCATTAGTTTGCTATTATGTGCAATGAACAATCTTGTGGATATTTTCTGTTAGGTTTATCAGCGCCTGGATCAACCCATAACAGCACTCAACCTCTTCAAGCAAGGCTTGGACCACTTCCCTGGCGAGGTCACCCTTCTGACAGGAATTGCTCGCATACATGAGGTATAGTAGGTCAATTCTAAAGGTTTCACTCAGATACAATTTCTAAAATAAAAGAAACCATATTAATATCTGTATTGTAACATTGTCACAGGAGATGAACAACATTTCATCAGCCACCGAGTACTACAAAGATGTCCTGAAGCAGGACAACACTCATGTGGAGGCTATTGCCTGTATAGGCAGCAATCACTTCTACTCTGATCAGCCTGAGATTGCCTTGCGGTTCTACAGGTTATACTGACTTTAAGTATAATTTATGTAATGTATTGTTATAGTATTTTCAATGAGTAAGTTTGATCCATCTGTAATTCAGTGTGCGTTTCTTTTTGCTAGACGGCTGCTCCAGATGGGGGTGTACAACTGCCAGCTGTACAACAACCTGGGCCTGTGCTGCTTCTACGCCCAGCAGTACGACATGACTCTGTCCTCATTTGAAAGGGCTCTGGCCCTGGTGGCCAATGATGAAGAGCAGGCTGATGTCTGGTACAACATTGGACACGTGGCTGTGGTGAGCTAACAATGCCAGAAAACATCCTTGAATGAATGTCTCCAAATTTTGACCAAACAGAACTCACAAATAGAAGTTGATATTAATTTGATGTGTTCTCTTTCTATAGGGTATAGGAGACTTAACACTGGCCTACCAGTCTTTTAAACTGGCTTTGGCTTTTAATAATGACCACGCTGAGGCCTACAACAACTTAGCTGTACTGGAACTACGCAAAGGATGCATTGAACAGGTAAAGAGATGTTTTAGTCTTAATTCCACTGAGATTAGATAATGTTACTTTCCTTTTTGACTTAATAGAATATACAAAGCCCATTATTTCAGAACTGTTAAACTGTCATAATTATTACTGTTATATCGTCTTTATTGTAGCTATTATTATTATTACAATTATTATTGTAAGCTATTTCTCAAACTCACCCAGTACAGTATTGATGTTTCTAAAATGAGCTGGGTGAGAAATTTATTTAACATTAATTACAATTAAAATGGGCTAAACCACAAGCATTGTTGAATTCCTCTCAGCCACATATGGAAGTGTCCTTGGGCCTTTTGCCCAAGTGTCCATGGTCAAGTTTTTTTTTTTATTACAATAACGTAATTTGCATTAATTAGCAATTTGCAGTAACTTGCATTTCATACACACTGAGCAGAAACCCTGAGCACCTTAAATGTAGCATCCTATCCACAACAAGTTTGTCTTGTGGATTAATGAAATGTATAAAAATATGCCAGCTATAAGGAACAAGAGTTATAAAACAGGTGACTTCTGTGTTTTCCTAACCAGAGTAATTTTACCTGTGAACAAGAGCTATGAGCAGAACTAGGGATGTTGAGATGTCAAACTACACAAGATAAACCTGTTTTTTCCCACCGGAAGTCTGCTTGCAACACAGCATTATTAAGCCTGTTTATGTACATTGTATGTCTCCAGTAAATGACACACACACAATCTAAACAGCTTTTGATGATGGCAAAATGTTGCACAGATTATATTTTAAACCAGATCTTTCTGTTAGAAATAATGTGTGAAATGCCGTAGAGGTGGTGGAGGTGACGTTTGTGTCAAATTTTCACATCCTTTCACAACCGTTTACCTGAATGAAAAAATGAAGGTTGAAGATTAGCTACTGTGTTTTTTCAGTTAAGTTATATATTATGTTGACAATAGATGATTTTCCTGTTTTTCATACAGTCTAAAGCCTTCCTGCAGACTGCTGCATCGCTAGCCCCTCACATTTATGAGCCACACTTCAACCTCTCTATTCTCTCTGAAAAGGTAATGTTTAACAGTCTAAACATCTACAAAATGCAGTAGTTAAAGACTCAGCACACAGTGTTAATGAGCAGTTTGGCCAAAGTGATGTTTTTGTCTGTGTCCAGATTGGAGACCTTCAGAGCAGCTACACCGCAGCTCAGAAATCTGAGGATGCTTTTCCCGAGCATGTGGACACTCAGCAGCTTCTGAAACAACTTCGACAGCACTTTGCTGTGCTGTGAGGGCTTGTTATACGTGATGGAAATAGGTTGCTGGGTTAGTCAGACAACAAATCAACAACTGGGCATTAGTTTTAGCCATTGTTTATTTAATGATTTGTAAAAATACACTACATAATCACTTATTAGGTACATCATATGGACATAGTTTAACAGAATTTGTTGTTTTTCATTTGTGCACAAAACTATGGTGCATTTTCAGATAAAATTCAGTGCATCAGTGTTGAATTTGGATATGACCATATGTGTGACGTGTGCTCAATCACACTTACCCACAGGAATTTATGGTACTTGTTTGCTTTTTTTGCTGAACTTGTAAAATAGTGTATACATCTGTATTGTAGTAATAATGTATATGTACATGAAAGATTTATTTACTACACTAAAGTAATTATCTTACATTTTATAGTTAACTTCATACGTTATGTATTTATCATAGTTTAACATTGCTTCCTTGCTATTTATTTAGTCTGAACTAATATTGGCATTACAATAAAAGGAATCACTTTCTGGAAGTCTCTAAGGCGAATGTAATTCTTCCTTGAATGTTAACAAACAAACAAAAAAAACATTAACTTGCAGGAAGTGGTGCCATTTCACAAATCCATTTCAGATCATGATTACATGGAGCATCATTCCAGGCCTTAAATGGGTTGTCTCTGGGATATGTAGCTGCACAGTCCTCCTGATGTAAGTTGTTGGGTTCTCCATCGTTCCAGTACCTGAGATATATGATGGATTGACAAATAAACGATTAGATTTGTTGCGCCATATTTGCTTGGGCACTCTGTATCTAAACAAATGATTAATAATAATATTAAAGAATGGTAGTACAAATGGATAATAGACACAAGCACATGAGAAAGTGATACTACCATTTGCAACATGACAATTCCTAGAGTCGTCAGTTAAACAGTGCAATATGAAGATGATCTAGACATTTTTTGCACATTTACACTGGAATCTTATCTACTCTGAGTTCTGCAACTTTCCTGCCCCAGCCTATTAATATAGGGGCATACAGCTATGCTCTAACAGGATGCTACAATGCTAATATTTACCCATCAGTCAGTCTTGTTCCATCCAGCCATTTCCAGACCCCTTCCTCTTCCACGTCTCTCAGTCCAATCCAGAAGCCACTGTAGACAATGCCTCTTGAAGAGTCTTTGTACTTATTTATCAGGTCAGTTACTGCCAGCTGACAACACAGGAAATATACGCAAACACAACCAAATAAATTCATTTACGTTGGTTTTAGGCAACTCTGACCCATTTTCCTGCTTAGAAATGAAATGTTAGCCGTTCTAAAATTACAAATGTGATTTAGTCCAGAAGCTCTTAGTCTTACGTGTTTTTCTTTGCTGTCTATCACTGACAAGTCGCCTCCTTGCTTCTTGCAGAAGTCTCTGGCTTCCTGCCATGATCTGCGTGAAATAGTATCAGAGAAAGGGAAGTAGTAACACACTGAGTTCACAAAAGTCCATCCAGGTAGACAGTGTCTGCAGCCCTCCTCTGTTGCCAAAGAAAAAGAAAACATAAGGTTTTGGTTGGTTAGGTCACAATGATCATGTGTTTACTATATAATATTTATTATATATATAAATAT
>OMLM01000963.1:0-16207 GCA_900302695.1 Helostoma temminkii | reverse complement strand
CCAAAACCTAAATCACTGAATCACTCAAATCATTAAATACCTATTCCTTAAATCTGCCTTACATAGTCGCCTATAGGATGTCACAGAATTGAAAGGCTAGGACACCTCAGATTGCACACTAGTTCTGAATAAAACCCAGCTTACAGTGAATTGCTTGAGATGGCATTTACAGCAGCTTCTCTTTACTTGTTACACATACGCATTTTCAAAGAACTGCTTTGAAAAGTCTTCTTGTTCCTCGTCCAAGTGATTCAGAAAAAAAACATTCATCCCTTTGAAAGAATGCCGCCTACTCATCTTCCCACCAACAAAAGATTAAATTAATTAATGAACACTGTTAAAGTTAGCTGAATCATTACTTCAATCTACAGTATCAGTCCTGCCTAGAAAAGTGTGTCTATTAGGAAATTTATCACCTAAAAATTATATACACAGTGGCTTTTGTGTTTTTTCTGATAGCCCTATGACATTTAGATGAAATGGAGCCACAAATGCTAACCATTAAAATGCTCAAATAGTAGCTTGTATTGAAAAGATGTCTGATGTACAACCTCACCAGGCTCATCAGACCAGTTGCTGAGTCCAGAGTGCTGGAAAGTGACTCTGCGAGTGCTGGGCTGCTTACCTCCATCCCGCAGCACAAAAGGAAAAGCTGAACAAGCTCTCAGCGCTGCCGATGTGTCCAGCCGTGCTGCTGGACTCCCAGCCTCTCCCTACAGATCGCCTATAAGCCTCTCTCCACAGCAGGTAATGATGCTAGTTGTTGATATTATTGATATAACATTCAGACTTCTAATAGCTAACATGTAGCATTATGTAATATATGTCTTATATGAGGCTGTGGTATTTGATTGGTCGCTAACAGGTGGATGAGACAGTTGATTGGCTCAGTGATTATTTCCTACGGAGTCGTGTCAGTAAACCAGACCTGCGCAGCTTCGGCCTCTATTCTGCCTGGACTCCCTACATCAGTGAGGTTGTTTCCTTCTGGGACCATTTAATTAGTTGTCTTATCAACGTGCAGCTCAGAGAGTCAGTGGGCAGCAGTAAAATCATAAAAGGTAACTGAAAATTTGTATAAAATTTTGTAATGTCTGTTGATTTGTGCATTTGTTCTTACCTGTGGTTATGAAAGTGAAATGCCTGTGTACTCTTACAGCTCTGCAGGATCTTCACAGTAAGACTGTGAAGCTATTCAAGCCTTGGATATTTCCTCTGGATACCGATGATGGCGGGTAAGAGTAGCATATCCTCAGATCTCTGGCAAACAGTGGTTTTAAAATGAGAAGAGCTACTGTCAGTGAGACATATGAAACAGATGACCATATGAAGAAGAGAAAAAAAGAAGAGATTTTTGTTGTTGTGTGTCTTATTTTGCAGGTGGCTAGCAGATGTTTATAATGTTGTAGTAGTTGTATTTCCTAACCAAACCAACAGTGAGAGATTATTTTATCTCTGAACACACTATATATTACACAAAATAAAACACAGACATTACAGCACACACACAAGGTCTTTACTTTTCAACAGTAGTTCAGCATTAATATTTTAAAGTATCTCATGTGGCCAGATGTTTGCACAGTGATTTTCCTGGTTGTTCATTGCAGAGAGTAGTTTCATGTTTTACATCGTAAAGGGAAGGAAAAAGAGGGCAGCAAAGAAAATGTCAGTACCTTTGTCTCTTTGTCTCAGTAACCTCAAGTGTTATCCCTGGCTGGAGACTGATGCAAACGCAGCAGGATGCATGGTTGCCCTATATGCTCAACTCACTGACACTCTGCATCACAAATTCAAAGGTGGGTTCCCAGCAGTCCTGTGTTCACATATGTGCTGCTATAGTTTTTTGTCTATATCATTAAAGTAAGTTATAATACGTGTTTGGTTGTAGATCGTTTGCTCCCGGGTCAAAGAGGGGCTTTGTGGATGTGTATGATGCAGTACTGTGAGAGCTGCACATCTCCCCGTACACCTGAGTACCTTCTCTACCTGTACCATACACACCTCCGCAGCCTGCCTTGGAGACACCTGCACCCTGACACTCAGCTAATGGAGCAGCTCTTTAATGTGAGACACTCTACCCTCCTGCACACTCATCTAGACACAAGGGATCTTAATTTGAAATCTCTCTCCTTGGCTCGCGCTCCTATTATTAGTCGGACTTAACATAATTATAGACTCAACAGTTTGGTCCTGGAAACAAGCTCCAGACTCTCAAGTCCCAAATACAGAGGCTAGTATACAAAATCTTCATTGAAAATAAATAAAAAATAAAGCATAATTAAAACAACAATCAAATCCCAGAGACTGATAATTATAGTTGGTTGCTATCTATAAATACATGAATGGCAAAGTGCACAAAAAAAAGACAGACGTAAGCATTAGGAAGTAAAGGGAATGCTCATTAACTGCCATTTTCATTAAAACAAAAATATAATCCAATTTAAGCCAATTATTATTTTTTGGATAGATCAGTCTGGGACACATGATTACTTTCCAGATAACTTATCAATTTAGCCAAACGTGAAAGTTAAAAAGGAGGAGTCAAATATCATAGCCGTATAATCAAATGTAATACATTTTCTGTGTGCAGTCAGTTGAGATTCAAGGATTGAGTTGTTCGTGGCTCAGTGTTTGTTCATTTTCTCACCTTCCTGTTCCTCCAGGTGGAGCGAGGAAGTCCCAAGAGCTGTTTCCTGTTCCTGGGAGAGGTGTTATGTGAAGTTAACTGGGTCAGCGTCCTAAGTGACCACTTACAAACACCTCCCACATCTACAGCGTATCCAGCTCTACCAGACATGGCTACTCAGAAGGAGTCACACACTATGCTGGTATATCTTCTATACATGCTGGTTTTTCTGGCAAAGGAGGAACAACTCCTTTCTCAGCAGGTGAGTCCAGAGTGTTTTGCCCATTAGGGTCACACCTCTTCATTCCCCCTTCTTTGTTCATTCTTCCTTTTATTCTTGCTCTTCTCACAGGACTCTCCTCTGCTGAGTCTTTTGGTCCAGTCCACCTCTCTGCCCTGGCATCAGCTGGACCAGACCTCATATCAGGGTATTCTGGGATACGTGAGCACCCACTACCCTCCCTCTTTGTTGCTCAGTGCTGAATCTGCACCTCAGCTGATATTGAAATCACTGTGTAGTGCAGCTGGGCTCCACCCCCGCCCCAGTGAAGCACCGCACCAGGTAAGACAGTACAGAGCTGTTGTCTTAAGTTAAAACACGTGTTTATTAAAGCTTCAGAAACCTCTTATGTTATTTCCTAGACTGGATTATAGCTATATACATTAAAGGTAGTTTCAATCTCCCAAAGTACTGTGCGTATTAGCCAGTATTAACATCACTTATGATTTATTATTAAGAATATGAGTGTAGATACAGGTGGATCAATGTGGATATTTATAATATACAGTGAATGCAGGTTGCAGATATAACTATCATCAAGCAACAATATTATATGGAGGTGCCGTGATGCTAGAGAATATCAGGATTAATGGGTGCACATCTACTGCCTTTAGGAAGACACATCATGTGTAAATGTGGGAGGCTTGGAATATCCGCTTTAAATTTAGACTTAAACAATTCACCCTTCTTTGCCAGCTCTGTATCACTCTGCCAAATTACATAAATGTAACACTTAAATCCTTTATTAGCTAAGATTTATATTTATACAGTTCACTTATAAACACAAAACTTCTGTATCACTCTGCCAAATTACATAAATGTAACACTTAAATCCTTTATTAGCTAAGATTTATATTTATACAGTTCACTTATAAACACAAAACTCAGCAGTGTCTTTCATTATACCAGCTGTGGAAATTATATTTCTTTACATATATATATATATATATATATAATATTATTTTATTTATTTATTTATTTATTTTCTGTATAGCATTAACAACTTTATAACTCATTTTTCATCTGTCAGGAGGAAACACTGAAGGCTGGACTGTATGCGCGCTGGTGTGTGCAGTCTTTGGTGACTCTGGAGCAAGGAGGCAGCATTAACCTCAGCAACCTGGAGGCTCAGCTGGAGACACTTCTGGAGAGCATCATCACATTTAACCCACCAGGTCATTTGTCTTTTCTGTCATTGTTAACAACATTAACACCTAAAAGTCCTATCAAATGTCATTTATCGACTCTTCTGTATTTTCTCTACAGAGACGGGTTTGGAGCAGAGGCATATGGCTTTCTGCGGTCTCTTCAGCGACGCTCTGTCTTTGCTCAACAGAGTGGGCGTCTCAACAGGCGAGGCACTTGCTGCTCATGTCATTACCTGGCTAGACAGGAAGGGGAGGGGCTTTCCAATCCTCCCTCTTCTCACAGCTTGCTCTCACTGTCTTGCATCCGTGCGTCATATGACTCGCATCATGGAGGCATGCATCACAGCGTACTTCAACCATGGTAAGCAAAGAAGCACATAAGGGTGGTTTTAACTCCCACTTTATGTAACTAAGGATTACAACTGCTGTGCTACTGTCCAGTACTCGTGGAGCTTGTGCAGTGTTTCAATATAAGGACAGTCCTAAAATATTCTCTGGCTCTCTGTCCTGTGCACATGCACTCAGATACTTGTTAGCATTCTGTTGTCTTACATAAGATGGACATTTATTTATTTATTTATTTATTTTATTTTATTTTTACTACCTGTCTTCTCCTCATACTAGTTGTTATACTAGTTAAAGGCTGACTAAGAGGGAATGCCACCAACAGCTTTAAATTTCTCCATTTATTATTATATAGTTCAATGTGATACTAAAGATTTGTGTGTTTCTCCTTTCACTGTTGGTGTTTTTGTTCTTCCCCCTGTAGCTGAGGAGGAATCTGTAGGTTGGGGTCCTGTGTTGGCATCGCTGCAGGTGCCTGAGCTCACAATGGATGACTTTCTCTCAGAGAGCCAATCAGGAGGCAGCTTCCTGACGCTGTATGCCTTTATCCTGCAGCGCCTCAACAGTGAATACACAGCAGCCAATGAAAGGAGGACACTTGGTCTAATTAACACATGGACCAATCAGGTTTTCCCCAGGTTCGACACACCCCTACCCACCAAGTTCTCCTTGAGTGGCTTTTTACTATCAGTAATTAGATTTAGTTTGATAGATTGCACTGCAGATTGAATTTTATGTGTTCTAACCAATATACATGCTATGATGTGTCAGTGGTCCAGGTGATGAAGCCAAGCTATTTCTTTGGTGGCATAAAGCGCTGAATCTGTCAGCTGAGCAGCTGCAGCCACAGGCAGGCCAGACTGAAGTGTCAGGAGTTGTCATGAGTCTGTTGAAGTTGCAAACTAGGCTGCTTCAGCTGGGAGAAGAAAGGCTGAACTCTGGCCTGCTAGGAGCTATAGGCCTGGGGAAGAGGTCCCCGGTTTCTAATAGGTAAGATCATTTGCATTTTTTTCAGCAAATCAAAACATCTGCCAGACAGAGTCATTTACCTTTGTCAAACTGTTAAACCAGCTGTTAATGCACATCTACATTACATTTAGGTTCAGGGTGGTGGTACGCAGTCTGGCAGCATTCCTGTCAGTCCATGTGCCATCAGAGACAGAGATTCGACTCCAGCCCACCAGTGACTTGCAGCTCTCTGCCAAAGCACAACAAGTATGCAACAAAAACTGCACATACAGTGTTTTCATTTTATAGTCTGCAATTATCTCCTAAAAATAACCTATGTTTTCCCTGTGGATACAGACGTTGGGGATGTTGGAAGCCATGTCCAGCAGTAAGCAGTACGCTGAGTTAGAGGACTCGGTGAATAAGGCTGTACAGTTCATCCGCTACCCAGGACACTGTCTCAAAGATGCACCCCGACTTCTGGCTCTGCTAGCCAACCTTCTATACCCTGATCTCAGATACCTACACATTATTCATTAACACTGACCTAACCTGACACTCATGCTGGGAACTATAAGGACATTACACTTCTGTGGTAAATACAGTGACAGTAAATGTTTGTTTTGTGCAGACAAAATCTTACTGGAGCACAAAGTTTCCAAGTATTGGCACAAGTACTGAATTGCTTTTGCTTTTGTGTCAGCAAGAGCAACATGTTTTCTAAGCGGAGGCTTTGTGTGACAGAAACTGACTGCTCATAAGAGCTTGCTGCACATTTGTGAAAAATACGTTTTGACTGGTTCGGATCATAACCAAACCATTGAGAAACATTCTTATACTAATTTCTGACCTTTTCTTGCACTTTGCTTTTTTCTCATGTTTAGGCCTTGTTGCTTTTTATATAACTTGCCTGTTTGTTTTCAATACCATCTGTTCTATTCTTGATTTGAGAGGATGATGCACATGTTTATGAATTATATTTATTCAGGTGTAAGGTTCACACCTGTATGTGAAAAAAAGTTTAAGGTGATGAGGAAGTATGGAAGGAATTAGAAGGACGAGTCTAATAGGTTTGTAGTAGTACCTTCTTCAATTTGGATGGAGGACATACCAGGAAAGCTGCTACACTGGGTTCATTGCCTGATACAGCAATCTAGCTATGTGCTACAATGTGAAATGTCCACATCCTAGGTACTGTGCACATACAGATACTGATATGTAAACGTATACATACAGTGAAGGTGCTTCATGTATGAAGTGGTCATTTAGTAACAGAACATTTGCCAGTATTATTTTCATGTCCAGCCAAAAGTGCTTTCCTTTTTTCTGCCAAAGAGATTTTGTTTTCATCTGCTCAGCTACTTAAACCTTTGTGACCAAGTACTTGTACTTGTTTCATTTTTCTAAAAGACCTGCAATCACACACTAGAAGATTCACATAAGTACCGTTGTGCCACACCACTTACAGTTGTGCACTGTAACACAAATTACTGATGCCGCTGGTATTTCTGGGGACAGGACTGGATTTATGTAAACACAAATGATGGTGTGTGTGGTCATTTGAGGAGAGAGATCTGTAATGTCAGATCAATCACACCTCCACACTATACTGTACATCCAATACATTTTTCACATCGTCCATGTCAGTTCAACACTTCTGTTGCTTCGTGCCATCTCAAGAATAATCATGCTGCAGTTCTGAAGCCTGAAGCTTGCCTTATTGCCTGTGTTATGTGGTGACTGTTAATGTCAAACGAATTTCTTTCTCATGAGTCAGTGATCAGGAATTGGTCTGTGGTGCTGCTGAATTAAAGGAGCTACAGAGCCAGGCTACACAAAGGAGACAAAACTCTGTTCAATAAAGGGAACTGAATGTCTCACAACTGGTATTCAGTGAGCTTTGGGACCATGTGTTTTATATTCAGCTTCTGAGAGCAGGAGACTGAACTAAACTCCCTGGACAGGTGACGTGCAGACACGCCTAAGTCAGGAAGATCCAGACCTGATACACTGTGCAGATTCTGCAACAAAACTGAAAAACTGAAATCTGCATTTCCCTATATAACTCAGTCATTAAAGGCTCCTTATCTAAGACGGCTCTTATGTACTGTGAGTCATTTGATTGGCATTCACGTCCTGTTGTTCTCTGCATCTGTGTGAAGGTACAGTACATGTCCACAACTGAAAGAGGCCTTTACAAAGATTGTTCAGTAGGGGCTTTTTAATGTGAGCTTTGGGCTTTTGTGTGCATGTGTGTACATCTAGCATCCTCATCTGATACCACCACGTCTGTCTGGGAGAAAACCTCTCTTCGGGCAACAGTGGTCTCTATGGTTACAGGAAGAGTAGACGTGAGAGAGGAGGTGGAGAGAAGAGGACGGGGTGTTCTGAAGCTGAGAGACGGAGGAAGGGAGATGCTTAAAGACGCTTATCGCTGCCTCCCCTTCGCACTCGATAATGACCTGTGATGTGTTCTGTGAACACCTCGTCTGTTGTCTCTAGCCATTTAATCAACCTCCTGTTCTCCCGTCTCTCAGCTCAGACGGTAGCAAACACTTCAAGTAGTCGATATTTATGCTTCCTCGTAAACATTAGCCTCACTGAACTCGTCCTATGTCACACACACAGACACACATATATACATATACACGTGCTCAGAGGACTCTTGCTGAGACAGTATTCCTGGCAGACACATCCCTGTCTGGCAGATTACCGTGTCACCATGGAAACCCAGCATCAGGCCAGGAATAGTTGTTCCTAGACTCTTTCGGTGCGTACTCAGCATCAAAGCAGCACGTGGATCAGCTCTCAGTGGTCAACATTGGCAATTAGGATGCAGACACAAAACAAACAGTGTTGTAGCAGTGTGATTATGTTCTCTGAAATCTGACGAGTTATGCTAGAAATTCTAACAGAAATATGTAAGAGTACTTTATTGTGTGTAACATGCTCACTTGGCACAAGCAGATGTGGATCTCACTTGAACTGGAGGTTTCCTTCAGTGCATTGCAGCCGTCCCATTGTCTGACACAGTCTGAGTAGAGGGTCCTCCATGAATAAGACTCCACTGCCGACCAGTTGGTCTTCTGAGACAGCTGCATTGGCCCGAAGTCCCTCCCTGCTGCCAAAATACACACACACACTTAGCTGGACACAGAGGAATGTCTCTCTGCATTCCCATCAAAACCTATGCAACACAGTGACTTCTCTACATGCTTGCATTGTTTTTAATGTTTAAATGCACACGTGTGTGTATATTTGTGTGTGTCAGACAGACTCCTCCATCAAGACACCCACTTTTTTTCTCACCTCCTCACCAGTCCAGTGGGGTGTTATGACTCAAGCTTAAATGAGTCTTTAGCTCTCTCTCTCACACACACAGATTGACCCTGCAGAACAGAATCACTTCTCCCCGCTGAGTGTACCTTCCTGTGCACTTAACGTTAAAAGTTATCCATAATGACTCAGACCTCCAACGGTGCTGTATATGTGATTTAGGTAGGTTGTTTGTTGATCTGCTCTGGACTGAGAACAGTGGTGAAGCCAGGGAGGAATATTCAGCCTTCACAATGTTCTGTGTTTTAATGCAGGTTTTATGTTGGTTTATCTCTGAATTGTGGGATTAATAGATGGTTGTGACTAATGATGTGTATGTAATTAGGCTGCGTCATGTTTAGGACAAATGACACAAGGAGGAGAACTGGTCCAGCTTCTCAGAACTTCATCATAAGGCTCCAGCCTTGTCAATTTTTAATGTACATGACATGTTAACGCTCTATAGACACATTTGAAGGCCTAAAAGAGAGTTCCTATCTAAACTCTCTAACAGTGGGTTAAGGTTTGTGGTTTGTTGGGTTACTTTGGGAGAATTGTTAAATAGGTTACTGTTAGGAAAAGGGTTAGTGAGGTGGGTCATTTTATTGTCCAGAGTTAGGAGAGTTTTACTTGGGGTGAGGTCTGGTTACATTTGGGGTTGATTTTATGGTTTGTGGGCTGAAACCATAGAAAAATCTAATTGCGAGTGTGTGTGTGTGTGTGTGTGTGTGTGGAGTCATCATATGACTCAGTAGTGTTTATACCAACCCAAAGACAGGCACGACCACACGAGCACGCTCTCATGCACGCACACACACAGTTTTATCAGGTGATTGTTCCTGTGCCAGCGATCAGGACTCCCCCTCTCTCTCTCTCCAAATATGACTCTGTTTCCCTGCACAGTGAACCTCACGGCTCTGACATGCCTTCTCAGACTGGTAAATCTTACAGAAGTGTTAACACAGCGACACTGGTCAGCTTTTAACTCTTCAGCCAAACTTAGTCCCACTGACTGTGTCTGTGAACAAAGAGCCCTGCTGAATCCTGGCTCAGAGGGAGGGCTGGGTTTGCTCCCCAGATTGCAAACGGATTTTTTAGAAAGCGACAGGATTGAGCTCGGACACAAACACGATTCAGGAGCAGACACGGTAAGGGAGCAGGTTTTAATGCATTTCAAGAGAAAGAGATGCAGTTTTTCACTGCAGAAGTCGGACCAGGGAGGATCGTGATCACTGATTAGATATCAATATATATTTACCCACAGTCATTAGGGAATAGTTTGTTACCTCGTATCACACCCTCCTGTCAAATTAATGAAATTGAAAATCATTTTAAATTATGGCTATGGAAATCGCTGACTGAACCACAATAACTTTGCTTTCTGTCACAATCCCACTGACTGCATTCATCCCCGCTCTCATTAAAAACTGTGCTGGACATGATGGACATACAGTAGGGTCATAGCTGGCAGTGTGGGCAGTTGTCCGAGGTTTTCCAGTGAGACGTCAGATGCACCTCAGTGTTTGGTCACCGGTTATTTCAGAGCCTGTGATCCTCCCGGCGTCCTGACGTCAATTTATAAGGACCCAGCAGTGCCGGGGCGGCAGGCAGATAATAAGGGCTGAGGGAAGGAAAGAGAGGAATAAAAGCTGGACCATGTCTGTTTGACTCTCCGATAATTGCTGATCATTCTGGTAGGGTTTCCTTTATTTCATTCCTTTCATTGTATTTTTATTCTTTGCCTTATTTCGCTTTTACTTCGCGTCGCCCCGATCTCGTGTCTTGTTCTTGAAGCTTGTCACTAGTATTTCATGTCATTGAATGGACGTGTATGGAAAATGTCTCGGGCTTATGAATCAGGTTTACATCATGTATTGAACTGTTGGTTAAAAAGCCAGTGTTTAAGGTCCAGGGCTCTGTAGCGGAATAGCTGTAAAAGCATACAAGCAGAGATGTAACCAGGCTCTTTCTTCACCCTTTGGTCATCTCATGGTCCAGCAGAGACCCTGTTCATAGACACTGCAGTGTCTCAGTGAAGGGGTTTCTGCTGTCTGACAGGCTGCCAACACATCACAGTGTGATCAGAGATCATTTTATCTGATCATTTTAACATCAGTTAGCATTATCATCTGCTTCATCCAAGGAGAAGCAGGGGATTCCTCTGCACTCTACCTGACTTTACATCAGCGTAGTAACCACATCACATAGCAACAGTTAGTTAACACTCCCATTTCCAACAATCATTAAATACACTTCGCGGTAAAACCCCTGAAGGAGAGCACTCGAGTCCACGCTGCACCTTTGCCAGGACATATATAGTCTCTTGCTCTGGGCAGAATTCAGTAATTATAGGATAGAGTAATTATAAGACCCTAACAACAGCACTATGTCTCAGCAGTGACTGACCACAGCCTGATCTGAAGAGGGGCTCCCACTCCTGAGAGTGTATGCGTGTGTTCAACGATGGGGAAGGACTATTACAAAACCCTGGGTATCCCCAAGGGCTCCAACGAGGAGGAGATCAAGAAGGCTTACCGGCGAATGGCACTGCGCTTCCACCCAGACAAGAACAAGGATGCCAACGCAGAGGAGAAGTTCAAGGAGATCGCAGAGGCCTACGAGGTCCTCAGTGACCCCAAGAAGAGGGCCGTCTATGATCAGCTTGGAGAGGAAGGTGAGGAGGGGGGGCAGGTCTGGATTTGATCCAGTTGGTCTGACTGTGTCTGTGTAGGATCATTGAGTGAAAGCGGTCAGAGAGTGCAGGCTTCAGCGCTCTGTCAGTGAAGCCTTGTTAAACAGGCGTTATGATGGATTAAGTTGTTATTGAAATAGCTCAGGCTCAGACTCAGCATCTAATATCACAGTGGAGGACTTTAGAGGGCTTCAGTCACTTAGGTAATAACACTGTGTCTCTCCTATGGTTTTATGCTGGAACATGTGTGTGACTGTGTGTTGTTACCTTTAAGATCAACAACACTTACCAGCTAATACTTTACAGTCTTCAGCTGCTAGTTCTGTGTGTGTGTGTGTGCTGACAGACAGATGGCTTAACATCATTACGTAGTTAAGATATGAATAGCAGTGACTGCTGTAGTTTGCATCTGTGGGTGTTTTGTACATGTGGCCCTGCTAAAAATGTGTATATGTGTGTGTGTATTAGTGTGAGTATGTTGGCTCGAGTGACCTGGTATTTTATGAGTTCCTCCACCACCAGCACTGTTAGAAGATCACTGATGCTGTGGGATTTTGCCCGCCCACATGAACGCCATTTCTCTTTTCTGTTACCCACACACTGTTGGTCTTGCGTCTGGTATCTGAGTTTCTACTAATGTGTGCTTTCAGTTGGTGGGTGTTTGATTGTGTGCATGTTAGGTCTCACATTCTTCTCTCTCTTTTCTGCCTCAGGTTTGAAGACAGGAGGCAGCAGCTCTTCAGGTGCTCCCGGCAGTTCAACCTACCACTACACCTTCCACGGAGACCCCCATGCCACCTTCGCCTCGTTCTTTGGTGGCTCAAACCCCTTTGACATGTTTTTTGGCTCTAGTCGCAGTCACAGCCGCTCCAATGGTTTCTCCTTCCACAATGACCACAGCAACGATGCAGAGCAGGACATGGACATGGATGAGGATGATCCCTTTGCTCATTTTGGAAGACAGTTTGGCTTCCCAGGGGAGGGCCGCAGGAGGAGAGGTGTGCCATCAGAGCGCTTGGGGACCGGTCGAAAGCAACAAGACCCTCCAGTTGTCCATGAGTTGAAGGTCTCGCTGGAAGAGATCTTCCATGGCTGCACCAAGCGCATGAAAATCACTCGCCGCAGGCTAAACCCAGATGGACGGAGCATGAGGACCGAGGACAAGATCCTCAACATCGTCATCAAGAAGGGCTGGAAGGAGGGGACCAAGATCACCTTTCCAAAAGAGGGGGATGAGACCCCTGAGAACATTCCTGCCGACATAGCCTTTGTACTGAAAGACAAAGGGCACACCCACTTCAGGAGAGATGGTTCCAATATAATTTATAACTGCAAGATCAGTCTAAAAGAGGTTTGTATACACTTTGGGCTATGCTCTCACTCTTTCATCTTGCTATCTACATGTCTGTCTTTCTATCAGAATCTTTCTTTGTTGCATGTAGATGAGTAGATAAAGCTACTGAGGCTGGGAGTTTGAATCCCAGGGGATCTAACCAGGTAAAAGTTGCATTCACAGAGCTGCAACAATTTTACAGTTGTTCTACATATTATTTGACTCACTAAGCTAATCATAGGTTAGGATTATAGGTTAGGATTATGTTCTAGGTGTGTGGTTATATCCATATTGAAGCATTTTCGTGTGTTGCTGGAGGTCAGGGTAAGCGAGAGCAGAATCTCTGTCACTGCTGTGTGAGAGAAGCAGCTGGAATGTGGTGTCTTTGTGTGACAGGGACAGAGCCACTGCATCCTCACTTGTTCTGCACTGCTGTAAATATATACAAGGCACACACGGACATGCATGCAAGTGTATACACTCTTGTGTCTCAGAGCGCATTTGTTACTTAGTTAAAGATGGATTGTAGTGTGACAGCGGTGACAGTTCAGGGTGCTATGACTGTGACTGGCAGGACATTTAATTAGTTGCTCCAGAGGGCAGTGGGTCCAGCACAGCCATCTGTGAATTGCATAAGCTTTAATGTTTCTTAGAGCACTGCCACTCACCGGTCTGTTCTCCGTGTAGTTGGCTTAATGGCATGTGTTCTCTAAGAGATGTCAGGGGAGCAGTTTGGACTCCATGCAGGCCAATTTTGAACAGTTTCCTCTAAAAAGCAGCACTGAGCCCTGTGACATGAATCACCGTAGCAGAAATGCAGTGGGAAATAAGGGGGGCCTTTACACAACACAAATATGAAGAGTGACTAATTAAGATAAGCACATTATTGGAGTTTGAGTCACTTTAAACAGGACATGGTGCTTGATCAAACCTACACAATGATTATATTTGCAGACTTCTCACTGCTAAAACATTTTGCTCTTACAGCAGCTTCATAAGAGATTTAATGTGATGCAGCCAAAGACAGGATGGAGGAAAGGAGGATAGGGATGGGGGGGGTATCTGGGGAATATTAGGGAAGTGGGTCAGATGATTCAGTATCCAAAGCAAATAAGGGCTCATATTCCACTGCTAGACTGTGCTCTGCTTCCCTAAAGATGCAAAATGCTGCAGTGAAATCACAGCACCAGCTACATGCTGCACAACACAGACAACCTACCACACACAGCATGATATGACAAATGCTATGCAGTGCTCAGTGGATTTTATAACCTCATAACAAGAAAATGATTGTTTCCACCAGTGTTCTGTACAACAACAGAAGGTGAAGGCTAAGATGATATAGTTGCATTTTGTCATATTTTGACTCCTGTATGAATCTCTTTCTGTTTGGTTGTTCAGTTATGTATTCATCCGCCCGAAGCGTGCCCTGATAACCAGCTTTGTTTAGTGCTGCTGAGCTCATTTGCCCACACTGTAAACTCCTGGGAGACACTGCTGGAGGGAACTCGCAGCCCGTCGGTGTCTTTACCATGACAGCAGACATAAGCAGTTTGAGAGTTTAGTGAGACTTTGACATATTAATATCCCTGAAACTGACCCATACCTATGGATCTGTAGGGCAGCTCTTTCTGGCTCTAATGATGCCTCTGCAGTGTCCTGCTCTCATCTGTTGTGGTGCATTTCTAGATCATGTCACTGCTGCACTCAGCTCAGCAGCCAAACCACATGTAGGTGCTAAATGTGGCCTTTTACACTTCCACTTCTGCTATGATTTAAAAAGCCTAATATTGTCTTCTGAGTCGGCATCTATTGTGTTTAAATACTGTCAGTTTGCTTATTCAGTATTCAGGACAGGTTTTCATTATATAAGTGTGTGCAGTGAAGTGACAGTCCACAGTCTTGTGAGGACAGCTTTAGTTACAGCAAAAAAGGAACATAACTGTTATGGTACAGCCTGCGCCAGTGGTGGTTATTGTTAATATATGGCCCCAGGCCCTGAATGTAAGTCTACAACATTATTATAAAAATACATAAAATCACAGTGTATGTGTGCATTTGTTTGTTAGTTTCTAGAGCTGTGTTGTCTGAGCAAAGGCTTATACAATCAATGGGCCCTCAGATCAGCTGGTGGTGTGTATTGAACATCATGACAGCCTGTCTCTGTGTCTAAGACTGGTGGTAGTGAATGGAACTGTTCATAACAATTAGATGAGCTACTAGTCATGCAATGTATGTGGTGGGTAAAGGAGGCTGATGTCATGGTCCGTAAACTCTGTCTGTTCTCTGAAGCAGCTGCTCTGCTTGACTGAACTGACGCTGAAGCGACTGTCAGCAGGTCCATCGCTGTTTGTTTAAAAAACCAACACTGGCCTCGTAATAACATGGACCGAGGACACATCAATAATAATTCTGTGGCTTTTTTATCTAGCACATTAAAGTTTTTGATTGGCACAAAAGGCAGATTATTCATGGTTTCCAGACCATGTAATGATGGTCCTGACTCTTCCTCTCCTCTGAAATGATCCTATAACTGGATGGATTGCCCAGGAATGCGTCTGATGTTTCATCACGTTTTTTAATTTGTCCAATAGTAAATTATTTAATACATGTTGATTACAAGATGAGGTGGCGGTGGCATAGTTGCCCTTTGATTCTAGTTGAATCTGTCAGCAGTTTACGACCTGACTCCTCCTGGCCTTATGTCACAATGTCCCTGCACCAAACACTGAATCCCTAAAATGTCCACAAAACTCTCAAGGCCTTTGCTAAATTGGGGAGGGTTGTGTCAGGAAGGGCAGGAAGGAACGTGCGCCAAATTAAGGTGCAGACCATGATCTGCTGTGTTGACCCGTGTTGTTTATATCACAAAATTGTATGTGCTAAACTATGACAGTTAACTGTGTATTTACTGCTGCTAAACACGGGCACTTTATCACTGTCTTTGATATGTTTGCATAGTGCCCTCAGTATTTTCGGTACCTTCATGCAAATGCTAGCATGGCTAAGAGTCCCTAGAGACCAACTGGTTCTTTCCAGGACTCAAGCAGCAACAAATGTTGTTACCAGTGCTCCCAGTTATTAAAAAGCCGAGCTACAATATTTTACAGCTGTCTTCTTTAGGACATTTTGCCTTCATTAGACAGATTTTATATTTTTATTTCTTGACCCAAACACCTTAAATATTAGTGAATTATAGATCTTCTATACTGGCTCTCTATCTTTCTTTGTCCACAGCTTTATGGTTTTTATTCATTGAGCATATTTTTGTAGTAAACCATTTTTACAGTTGCTTAGAAAATCATTATGTAAGAAAAGTTTGTTATTCACAAGAATGTTCATTCACATAGTTGTGGCTGTAAATAGTTCTTCCTATTTAGTGCAAATCTGGTGAGTGATGCTCACTGGAAAGCCTGTGAAGTCGTGATAACCACAGGTCTCCATGTTTAGTTTAGCGCTCTCTGCGCTCTTACTGGATTCATCAGGCACTGTGATAAGGAGGTGAGGCTTAGTGCATCTG
>OMLM01000961.1:0-15093 GCA_900302695.1 Helostoma temminkii | reverse complement strand
ATAATGATAATTTACTGATTTTTGTTTGTAAGACAGACTCAAAAGTAAAATCTTAACAATGCTTGTTTGGTTCAACCAACCAAGAGTAATTATAAACTGATATAATTTGAATTATTAAAAAGCAACACAGGAAATACAAATATCTAAGAAGCTGAAAAAATTTAATGTATGGCATTTTTGAAAGAAAAATACTGCAACTTTGAAAATCTGAAAACTGATTTCAACTCTACTGTGGGTCTATTTGTATTTACTATCGTATTTTCACATTTACTCTTTCTGATTCTGATACAAAACTTTTAATAGTCACATTCTAATAACCAAAGTTGCCATTAAAAAAAAGTAAGTCAAGTACAAGCACCTTAAATTTGTACTACTTTGTATTTAAGTAAGTGTATTAGGCTCCACAACTTTTGTATAGCAGTGCTGAAAATCTATAATCCAGATATAATCTATTTACAATCTTTGGTATCACCTTTCGAGGTCTCTGACAGCAGGTGTTTTAAATCACGGAGAGCCTGTGTGAGGTTGTCCAGGCGGTGCTGCAGGTGGAGATTTTCTTCTTTCAGGGAATGGATGGTGTCCTGGAGCTCATAGCCTGAGCTGCAACATGAAAGCAGAGAAATCAACCACAAAACTGTGGTGACTTGCAAGATGGAGATGGTTGTATTTGGGGACATGTTAGACGTAAGTCAGTCAGAAATGCTGCTGCCACCGTCCTGATAAATCCTTCTGCAGCTTCAAAAATCCCAGTGTTGAGTGTGACTGTTATTCAAGAATGGACTCTTTTCTGTGTCAAGATTGATTCAGTGATGTGCAGCCAAAAGCTCTTGGTCTGCTGACCACTCTGAAAAATGGATTGTTCTGTTTGGATCCCAGAGCCCCAATTGAGCTAGTTTGAACCAAATTTTTGCACATGCCACTATTAGCATTAAATATTTTTTCCTGCCTATATTATGAAATAAAAAACTAGTAGTTTCCTGGAGGTATCAAATAGATTCAGCTGTTTCCTGTTTCTTGAACTCATCCGTAGGTAGACACACAGCAACATGGTCTACATGGGGTGGCAAAGTATGAGATTTTGTTATTTAAATTGGTCAATTTTGAGGTTAACACCCTCATCAAGGGAATCCTGGCCAAGATGGCAAAGAACATACAAAATACAACCAACCAATATTATCTGGCCATTTTAATTATGCTAAGAGCAACAAAATTTTGGGTCTACGACACATTTTATTGTCCAACAGACAGGAACTAAACAACTGATGTGCTGTTGCATGCTGGAGTTTGAAGAAGAGCTTCCTCTGGTGTTTGGATATGGAAGTGACAAGTGTAGTGGAAACTCGACCACCAAAGAGAAATGTTAATTAATTAAGAAAGAAAAATCATTCATCCTTCTATGCCTGTTTTTCGTGTGGGATCTGTACTTGCATCAAAAATTAACAAAATATGTAATTTTGCAAGGATCTTTAATAAAAAAAATTTGGCAAAGTCAACAAATATGCAAAATTAACACCAGCAAATTTACCATAACACTCTAGAACAACCAGGGGAGCAAGAAATAAAGTTTTTTTTAATTTGCAAAATGACATTTGTGTATATGGGACTTAGCTAGGACAATTATAAAATTGGTAGTTTATCCAAACTTTGGTCTGAAAATTATGATGTAGTCGTTTCTGAAGCGGAAGTGCTTTTGCAAACTTTGATCATCTTCCGGGTTGATTTCTGGTCACACAGGATCCAAAATGGCGACTCACTTGTCGAAGTGTAGAACCTGGAGTCGTGTCCAAAGGTAATAACATGTTTAAAATGAGTGCCCTGAAATAGTCGCCACACTCAGTTTGAATTGAGATAAATGATAGTGCTGGTTCATTAAGCGTTTTTCATGTAATTCCTCCGCCTGACACCTGCTGCGTCTTTTCGTCCTCGCCAGGATTAGATAACTCACTTAGCATGGTGCTAACTGTTAGCATTAGCCTTGGCTGATGTTGCATCACAAGTTAAAAACATAAAAAGTGCGAATTAACTTGTTGATTAGAGGATTTGAGTGGTTTGATGTATCTGCAAAAGATGTTTGTTGTTCCTTTGCCAGTTTGTTAGACACGTGTTGGTTGGTTGTAATCTGCATGTGTGTTTAACGTGCATATAGTCAAAGAAATAAACCCCAAACTTAATGTTTTTATGGCTGCAAAGTTGAATCACATGTAAATATTATGCATTTCCTATTAAAATGAACATTTAGCCTAAACTAGAATAACATTTACTTACTTTATCATTTGTAGTAGTCAAACTTAAAGTTTCTGATAATTATTATTAAGGGGTCAATGAGTGTGGCAATTCTTTAGTTCTTCAATAGGATTAACTGAACTTAACTAAAACTGTATATACTGATCAGCCACAATATTGAATCCACCTGGTTTTAATGCTGTGGTGTGACAGTGCCAGTGTGCATGGACACTCTGACCAGTCTGTGGCTACGTAGCTTTATAAGCAGTAAGATGTGATGCACTATGTTCAGACAGATGTTGATCGTGACCAGCACTACATTTTTCCCACACTGACCCCCTGTCCACCACAACGTCACACTACCAGGTACTTTAATTCGGAACAAGCTATTCATAGCCAGCACAGCACATCACATCCATATATTAGGTTACATCATTCTGTTTTTTATGTACTGTAGTGTGGATCCACGTTATCACTAGTCACTGTGTGATAGTTTGATAGCCTTAATATGTAAATGGAATACCTATCATCTGCATAGGGAAATTGTGGACATCCTCCACATTGATCATCGTGTGACATTGTTTGAATGCCCAACCCATAACTGCAGCTCAGGATGTTTGATTTTTAATCCGTCAGTCCCAGTTACCCAGAGCCAATCTTCAGATGTCTTGTTTGGTCTGATAAACACTTAAAACACAACCATAACGTAGATATCAGAAACAAGACAATTACAATTTTAAAAGCTGGAATCACAGAATATTTCTTAAGAGATGGCTCTGACGCTGATTAGATACCTTATGAATGATTATCTTTTTGGCACTAACAAATTAATTTCTTGACAAGCTTGTTTTTTCTCAACTGCTTTATTGTTTTCAAAGGTTTGGGATCGCAGCTTACAGAAAGTACAGTAGTGGCAGTGGATACCCAAATATCTCTCTCTCCTCTCCGCTACCTGGGATCCCCAAGCCAGTGTTTGCATCTGTGGATGGTCAGGAAAAGTATGAGACCAAGATCACTACTCTAGAAAATGGCCTCAGAGTTGCTTCCCAAAACAAGTTTGGTCAATTCTGCACAGTTGGGAGTAAGTTGTAAAATTAATATACAGATTATAATTATATTCACTTGACTTCAGTGTGGAAAAAGTGATTGTTTTCTCTCCCCCTTAGTTTTAGTAAACTCAGGATCGAGACATGAAGCAAAATACCCAAGTGGAATAGCACACTACTTAGAGAAACTTGCTTTTTCAGTAAGTACTTCCACTTTTGGAACTTTTACAATTACAACATGGCTAGTAATTTATTACCATAGTTCAGTCCAGTGATTATTATGAAACATTATTATTTTTCTGTTAAAGATGATAAAATTTGCATGTGATGAAAAGGAAAATACAGAAAAAGCAAAATAGAAGGTGGTCATCATTCATTTAAAACTGAGAGTGTGTTTTTATCTTATAAGTCCACAGCTCAGTATGGAAGTAAAGATGAAATCCTTCTAACACTGGAAAAGCATGGAGGGATATGTGACTGCCAAACGTCAAGGTATGAGGTCTTTCAGCGTAGTACTGTCACAGTGTTAGAAAATTTTAACATTTGTATATTTATAAATCCATAACGAAAAATTGTTCATGTGTGATTTATCTCTGATTTTGCTCTGCAGAGATACCACCATGTATGCAGTGTCTGCAGAAGTAAAGGGTCTGGACACAGTGGTCAGTCTTCTCTCTGATGCTGTACTTCAGCCTCGGCTGCTGGGTAAGTCGCTTTTCACTGTAAGTCATCAAGCCGTGTGTAAGACGTCGGTAATGGGAACTGTGTTTGGTTGATTATGTGCAGATGAAGAGATTGAGATGACCAGAATGGCAGTACGCTTTGAGCTAGAAGATCTAAACATGAGGCCAGATCCTGAACCCTTACTCACAGAGATGATCCACGCTGTGAGTTACATATCACTTCCACTCCCAATGCAGAACCACCTGTCTGTTAAAGTGACATTAACCAATGACATGACATTTATTAATGTACTGTAACATCTAGACTAGAAGGTCATCGACATGATTGTTGCTGTGGGTTTGGTGTTTTTTTACGTATTGTATGTATGATTATTCATACAGAGGTCAAAAATTATAACAATACCTACTAGAAGTTAGCAGAAGTATCATGTTAAGCTCAATCTGTAGATTCAAAATGTGTAAAAAATTTTTATTGTATGAAACTAAGACACAACATAATAAAAATATACCTGTCACAGGTAAATATGTTGATATATTTTTTTGAAATATTTGATTGCAAAACATTTTACATTTAAAATCTTATGAATTTAAATGCAAAATTATGAATTTTTTATATTTTTTATATATTTTTTCCAATGACTTTAATTTGCATTATTTTAAGTGTGTGATTGTGCTGACACTATCTAACTATGAGCAGTTGCAATAGATTAATAAGTAAGATGATTAATTTAGAAAACATTTGATAGAGCTTTTAAATGTGACCTTGATTGGTTTCTTCATAATCTTAACATCTTAAATATTATTAGGTTGTAGACTGTTTGCACAAAACAATGTTTAGATATCACTTTGGATTCTATTTTCTGTCTAAATGAAAGACTCATATGTTTTTATGACTGCTCATTGTGTGTTTCCAGGCTGCGTATCGAGGAAACACAGTCGGATTGCCTCGCTATTGTCCTGCGGATAATGTGGACAAGATTGACAGAAAAGTGCTTCACAGCTACTTGCAAAACTACTACCGTCCTGAGCGGATGGTGTTGGCTGGAGTTGGCATCGAGCACGAGCAGCTGGTTGAATGTGCCAGGAAATACCTGCTGGATGTGAAGCCAGTGTGGGGAACGAGAACAGCGCCTAACGTGGACCTCTCAGTAGCACAGTACACTGGAGGAATCGTCAAGGTGAATTATTGGTCATCTTTTCATCAGATTTGGTCTTTTCTATGGCTGTTTTGTGGCAGATTTTACAGTTGGGAAAACCATGTCGTTGTAGTTTTACAATTACTGAATCATCCATAGACTTGTTTACTACACATTTATCCATCATCCACAAAGAACATTTGGCAAAAACAAAAACAAAAATATGATAGATTTCCTGATATGATGAACCTATTGAAAAACACTTACTTATTTACATATTTATAAATTGCAAAGAAACATTATCATTCACTTGGGCTGAACATCCAAATTCACATTTGTTTTTTTAATACTTTCCGTCACCTCCGGTTAGAAGTATGTGGCCACTTGAGCTGTATAATTTAGGGTATGTTTATATGCACATTGTAGGTAGGTAGGTAGGTTAACTAATTGGTAGGTTAACTAATTGGTAGGTTAACTAATTATTTTGCCTGTAGGATCATAGAAGAAATATTTTTTCTTATGGTTATTGTTATCTGGCACACAGGAATTCTTTTTTGTTTTTAATTTTTTTTTTAATGGGGAACATTTCATATTAAGCAGGCATAGTGATGTAAGCATTGCTGTAGATGTTTGCTAATTGCATCTTCTTTTAATCTCTTAGATGGAGAAGGATATGTCAGATGTGAGCCTTGGTCCCACTCCAATCCCAGAGCTCACCCACATCATGATCGGCCTTGAGAGCTGCTCCTTCTTGGTGGGTGCTTGTTGCATTTTGCCTCACTCAGATGCTGGATACATGTTGGTAAGAAGGTTCACAATAAAAAGAAAAAATATTGTTTTTCCTTTGCAGGAGGAGGACTTCATCCCATTTGCAGTGCTCAACATGATGATGGGTGGAGGTGGCTCTTTTTCTGCTGGAGGACCTGGGAAGGGCATGTTTACGCGTCTGTACCTGAACGTACTCAACAGGTGAAAGTCTCACAAACTCGATTTAGCATTTTAAGTTTTAGTAATACAACTCCATACTTATTAGTCTTCACTGATTTTGTTTCCTTTGTCTGCTGAAGGCATCATTGGATGTACAACGCCACCTCATACCATCATAGCTACGAGGACAGTGGCTTGCTCTGCATCCATGCTAGTGCAGACCCCAGACAGGTTAAAACTAAAAATGTCTAAAAGTCTAAAAATGAAACTGAAGTTTTTATGTTACTTGTAATTGGTGGCCATAAATTTCTCCTTCCAATCATTACATTAATCTCCAGGTTCGGGAAATGGTGGAAATAATAACCAGAGAGTTCATTCAGATGGCTGGCAGTGCAGGAGAGGTAAAGATCACTATAGGGAAAACCAACTTCCATTATTATTTTATTTTCATTAATTGTTGTTAAAGCATCAAAAGTAATCTTTTCCCTGTGTGTCTAGATGGAACTGGAGAGGGCCAAGACTCAGCTCAAGTCTATGTTGATGATGAACCTTGAGTCGCGTCCAGTTATTTTTGAAGATGTGGGTCGCCAGGTTCTCTCCACGGGAAAGAGAAAGTTGCCACATGAGCTATGTGATTTAATAAGTGAGTACCGAACAATATTTCAGTGTTCCTCAGCGATTCATCTTCACTGGGAGAATAGAAATAGTATCAAGACACCGTCCTTTATTTTTCCTCAGGTAATGTGACTGCCAGTGACATTAAGAGAGTGACCACCAAGATGCTGCGCAGTAAGCCTGCAGTAGCAGCTCTGGGAGACCTGACCGAGCTGCCCTCGTATGAACACATCCAGGCCGCCCTGTCCAGCAAAGACGGACGCCTGCCCCGCATGTATCGCCTTTTCCGATAGAACCACGTCGCCAATTCGCTAAGTCTGAACTGGCAAACATCAATGTAAATAAATTGGACTGGAATATTATTCTAGAGTTCCCTCCCACTGCAGAACTCAGCACTTCTTATAATTAGAGGGAAGTGAGTCCCAAGCCCTCTACTGATTGCTGAGACTGGGGATTTTAAGGAAAAGTTACATTTTACTCTGCAGTAGTTTACGTACAGATAGAGTATGTGTATTTATTGTTTGTTGGCAGGAAGTCATTGATTTCAAACTGACAAAATTCCCCAAAACTAAAATGTTATTTATTCTCATTTAACAACACCAGTAATAGCCTGCTGTGTTTCATACTCATGGAAGAGTGGGCGCATCTACGATCCCTGGCAGCGTCAACACTTACTTTTCACCGAGTCTTTTTTCGGTTTGCAGACGTTCAGCTGTGAGTCCCAACTTAAACTTTCTCTTTCCAAACTTCATATTGCAACCATACTATTTATACATCACTTTAGAAGCTTTTTTTACAGCCACTAACTGATCAGTAATAATGATGGAAATTGTTTGGATCAGTGTGAACAGCTTTGTCCTGGCAAAAAGATAAGAATCATGATTTCTGTCACGTCTGTGAGAGACATTTCGACTGAAGTCCAAGGTGAATATTGCTTCTCTTTGTATTTATGAGGTTGTATTAATTCTTGGATCCCAAAATTTAAAAGAATAAATTAAAAGAACAGTTTGAAATAGCTGAATTTTTCACTTTCTGGTGGAGTGGTGAGAGAGAGCAAGGTGGATTCATAATACAAATACAAAGTATCAATATTAGCAGCCATAGGATTGAGGATCATTCACATTAATACACATTTTGGGTATACGAGTACCCCTATTAGTGCATGGCAGAATTTAAAACTCTGCTGCAGTATGTGTACAGTGATAACTACAGTTCTGAGAAATCTGTTTACAATTCAAATACTTTATTTTGTTTAAATTTGAATTCAGAAACGTTATGTTTGTTGGCATTTAAAAAATATCAAAAAAAATGGAAATGAGGAAACTCCTATAATTTTAACAAAGTCCACCAGTCAGCACCTCTCACTAGCTCACCAATGAACACATTTTATCTGTAATCACACCTGTATAAGGACGGTTAACGAGACACATCAGCTTGATCTTTGTCAAAGGCTGAAGTGGATTTATACATTTTATATGACACATACACCCAAGGGAATTTTCCTCATATTTCAGTGACTTCTGACTACACTTATGTTAAATGTGAACTGTTAACATCAGTGTTTCACCTCGTGAAAGAATGTAATTTCATCCTTGAATAAAAGTATATATATATATATAAAAGTATATTCACTGTGCTCTCGTAGAATTAACAGCAAATGTGTGTTTTAGGTGTTTATTACGGGGTGTTACATATCAAAAGGTGAGAGGTCCTGAGGAAATGAAATAAGACCTACAGGCACTTTATGGAGCATATGCTAGAAATGCGGATTACTAAATGTGGTACATACAGTACATGGACAGCCCATAGTATATATGAGGTTACACAGCAGTGAGATGAGAGGTTAAGGCAATAAGTAAGAGAAAGAGTAGTGACAGGCGTTAACAGGATAAAATACATGCTTCATCTACTTGGCAGGAAGTGAGTTCCTTTAAAAAAGCTGTCTGTTCAATCTCCCTGAAATTTAACAGTACCATACAGCAACTTCATGACTGTAGTGTAAATTGTATAGCCTATTTGACTTAATGACAAAAATAATATAGTAGTGATAGATCCCTTTGTCAGTCATAGCGTATCTCTCTTACAAAATAGCTTACAATGATATTCAAGTTAAGATCAACCACTGGCAGACGTTTAAATTACATTTAAAAGTGCTCTGTTTGTTCGCTGTTTGAAGACACATTCGCGAGGCATTTGGACACTGATGTAGCTTTCAGCGCCATCTTAACATTGTGGTTCATGATGCTTTACAAAATAGTTAGAAAATAGTTAGAAAATGAGTTACATCAGTTCACACTGATGAATAAGCCACAATGGCAGCAACTCTCTGTTTCTGTCTTAGCTGTGTTTGAATGGAGGGGCCTGAATAAATAAAGTGCTGTGTCTGCAAACCTGTGTGCCTGAGGTACCTGCCCTCAAGTTCAGTCAGCCACTTTACTCGACCAGCAACACGTATACAGTTCCAACAATTCTCAGCAGAGGGCACACTCCGCTCAGTTACTACATCCAGTAGGGAGGTTCTGTATAGTTAAGACAGCTCTGGTTTCCTTGTGGTCCTTTTTCCAAATGCCTGTTTCTGGCACATCATAGTCCAGCCCAGGCTAGTCTGGGGTCCACTTTTAAGAAATAGTGCAGATGGCGCTGCTGCTTTGGTTCTTCATGGCCTCCTTTCTTTTCATCTCCCTGGACATCCTTCTTTTGATTCCTTCCAGGTACAAGCTTCGGTCAAACTGTCCTGCACCCAGAGGAATACTAAACAACACCAGCAAATTTAGTCCACCAGGTATTATGATGTCTAAATGCAGAAAATACTCATTTCATTAATTTGGGAGATATATTACACCAGTAGTTAATAATACTCACTAAAAATGCAGTCTATAGGGGCAGAAATTCTTACTGTAACCCCAACCTAATGTATTTTCAACTGTGAAACACTGGGAAGGATGCTATAATAATACTACAAATTATTATATATTATATAAATACATAAAACTAAATGTGTTAATCAGGTCATGTAAAGCAGTTCTCACATGATAAACATCATACGATGAATTCGTCATTATTTTTCAGTAACTACGAGAAATCCTGTAAAAATACTATTGATGTAAGAGAATGGTGAGTCCAACTGCAGTGAAATTTTCAGCTCACATTATAGTTTTAATAAATCTTTCTGGAACTATGTTTTATAATAAATTTTCATAGCATAGGTGTAATGAATTATACATAATGGAAGACACTGAGCCATCTCTAGGGGTTGTTGACAAACAGCAACACACTCAGATCAATGTTTCAAAGTATACTTCTGTTATTAGGACTCACTTGTCTCTGCCCGGCCTAAGCTTGACCCGGAAGACACCGATGACAGGCCTGTGGTCTGAGGTCTTGATGCTGGAGCAGCTGCTGTACCTGACTGCCTTTATATCATCAGTTTGTCTGCTCCTGAACAGGATCCTGTCCTGTGAAGAAAAACAGAGTTTAACTCTGGTTAGACTTACGCTACCCTGACAAGTTTAGACTTTCATTTTAACATATAAAAAATGACATGGTTTGTCTTATTTTGGTGGCATATGCTTGTCTTTATTCACACAGCTTGACTTTGTCTTTCTTACTGTGTATGAAGGCGTTCTCTGTTTAGAAGTGGTGTCATAGATATCGCAACCAATGTCAAATTTGTATGTGGGGAAGAAGTGTATCGGTGCCTCCTGAAAGCCTTTAAAGATTGAACCTGGGAGGGAAAAGATGTGCATTCACAAGGTGAGAATCACTCAAAACTGAATTGGTTGACTTTTAAAAAATGAAAAGTTCTCCCAGAGATTTAACCTCCAAAATACAATCATACCTTCTTTCATTTCCTTGGAGAGCTGGTCGTGCTCCACCAGAGGGCTCATGTCATCTCCTTCTGTGCGGTCAATGACCCTCTCCACCTCAACCCGCTCTTTACTCAGCCGAAAGTTAAAATCTCCAAACCAGAAGACTTGGTCAAACCTCGTGGTGACATCAGCTACAATTAAAAATTATACTGTTTGTTTGTTGACCATTATTCACAACAACAAGGCTTTAATGTGAACTAAGTAGGTGAATACAACATGTTTCATTTTGCAGGTCAAAATTGAGATGAAGAAGACGTAGTAGCGTAGACTGTAGTGGTCTAACCAGTTAACCTGTGTTTTTTAGCTATGTCAGGACAAATAAAACTATCATAATTTATTTTTTATAAATTAAAAGTCTTACATGATACGGAGCGGTAAGGGTTGGTGTCTGGAAGGCCTCTAGGAAGGGCTAGAGCCTCGACAATCTTGTTGTAGTCAAGTATTCTCTCGTAAACTTTTGCGTCTCCAGCTAGAAGAAGAACAAAGTAAAGCATCAGAAACACAAGACACTGCATGCAAGAGCTGACAGTGCTGCAAACTTGAAAGGCAAATATATATATGTATATATAATATATATGTGAGTGTAATAACTAATAATGGCCTCTCATCGGCTGCACGGATTGTGTTGTTCGTAGAAGTTAATAAGCCCTTGATATGATGTACAGCTGCTTTGGTCTGCAGCCTCCTTGACCTGGGGAATTTCATACTCACATGTAAAATGAGATGTGATGAAAAGGAAAGAAGTGCCAAAAAAGGTAAAGGTGATTCCCACAGCCCCTTTGGTCTTGATCTGAGAGATGATCCTGGTTGTGACTGTGGCGTGCTCCACCTCTGTGTGGGTCCACAGAATGGATGTTGCGTTTAGTGTCACAGTGGTAACAGTAGAATAAGTTACAGAAAGGTGCACAGATGATGAAGCCAACAAATTGATTCATTTTACTGCTGTTTCAGCACTATACATGGTTATTTTCCACCCCCACTCATGTCTACTGCCTGTATCGTGTGATATAACACTGACCTGAACAGAACCAGATTAGGTCTCTTCTGGCAAATACAGTGAGATACAAAACACCATGTGATGCTGCATACAGCATGACGTAGTAAGGTCCCAGAGTCTCCTGAAGACGGATCTCCCACTCCCTCCTGGGCACACAATCACATACATATCGGTGTAACCAATTTTACAGTCCTGTTAGAGCGTTTTTTTTTCAGTGATTCACAGGAAAGGTTAAGCTAAACATAACATACCTGTCAGGACAGCCCTCCTGAACCCCAATAATATAAAAGTCTTGTGCGAACTCAGAGTCTGTAGGAAGGAGGAGGTCATCTAAGTTGGCTGGAAAACCCTGAAAATCAAAGAGACATGATTCAGCTGGTGTCTGAACGTGTACAGGCAGTGATAAGAATTCAACTGGTTCTTTTAGATGATGCAAAAGCGTGATTTTGTCGTACCTTTTCCCCCTGCATGTTCCACGTGGCTATGTAGATGCTTGCCTTTCTGTCAGGGAAGTATCGGTCCAGCTCCTCAGCACCGAGGAGAGCACCGCTCCCCAGCACGCTGCCCTCTAGAAAGCTCCTGAAACACAGGTATGCATGGTTTCTTCAATTTTTATTTCTCAGACTCATTCTTTGCAACTCTTCTTGTCAAAAACAAGCATCTCCATTGATTCACTGTTATTCATCAAAGTAATTGTGCCTGTGCACAGTATCTCTTGATAATGAGCGTAACGATGGGGTAGTTGAAGCCTGGCCAGAGCTTAAGCTGAACAGCATTAATAAAGTAAGCCTTTTATACTTTCATTTTCAAGGTTGCATTATTGTTGCAAATAATAACAAAAAGGAACAACCAGTTCTAAAGTTGGTTAGTTTAATGGTGTCACTGGCCAAAAATCTGAGATGCCCTTGAAAGATACACTTTTCCTCTAACACTGGAAAGAGGAGGTAATCCTTAGATGATTCACACCTAAGAATGAGTCAAGCCACATAATCTACATGATCTGCTGTGCTTACTGTACCTGTTTCTCACATCCCGGGGTCTAATGGGACTAAGGACGCTGCAGTTGGACCTCAGAGAGTTGACAGAGACACTGTCCGACCCCATGTTCTCCAGAAGCCGACTGTCGCTCAGGTTCCTGTGGAATCTCTCCCGATGTTTCTGTCTCTCCAGCACACCATAATCCAAATCCTTGTCAATCCTATTAGCTGGCCTTAAAGCAGACACAAACCTCTTGTCCAGAGCAGGCAGTGACCCCCTGGGCTGCACTGGAGATAGATGCACTTTAGTGGTCACCCTCCAGGGGTCTGTGGTGTTGCTCTGCTGGCTGTGTGGCCTTCTTTCATCCTCAGAGAAACTGCTCCCTCTGTCTCGTAAGACTGGAGATCCTATTGTAATAGCAGAAAGGGGTCTCACGTTGGTTCCTGAGTCCTGGTTCCTGAGAGTAGTGGAACCACTGAGAGCAAATCCATCCTGACCAGGAAGCGTTTGGTCCTCTTTAAGCGAGTCTGTGGAAGAGCCAGTCTCAGCTGGGTCACTCAGGCTCTCCTGACTGTTTCTCAGCTTCCTGGTTTTCACTGTTTTCTCAAGTGAGACACTTCTGCTAGGTTTTGACAGCTTGGGTAGTGATGGAGGCCGAGGCTGGAATGGAATGAGCTCCCCCCCTGCATTTACCTCATTGAGCTTAAGGGTATCATTGTGTTCCTTGAAGGATTCGGTATCCGCTAAGGAGGCTTTGCATGGCCAGCTGTCATTAACAACTGAATCTCCTTTGGCAGAAGTTTCAAGGTACTGATGCAGGCTGGTGTCCTCTCCATTTGCAGTCATCTTCTTGTCATGTCTGAGACCAGCTGTAGTCAGGTTGATGTAGCTTTCTCATCGCTACCTGAAACATCTGGAGAAACAGAAAATACATTCAGCTGGCAGTTTAATACATACAAATTTACATTATCACTTTATCAAAAAGAGGAGGTTATTTTATTACTGCAGTGGTGGAAAAACATTTACTCAAGAACCGGAAAAAAAAATTTGAAATTCACCAAACACTGAGTAAATTATCTCCACATTTACCTTCTGCAACATTACAGTTACATGAATTAATGATTCAGCTGTATTATATACATTATTCTGAAATGATCTTTCTGCACAACTAGCACTTGTACGGTCACTTTAGCCATCAAAACATTCAAGTTACATTCTGAATGTAGCATTTTCACTTGGACCAAACTATTTACACTCACCTTGCTACTTTTACTTAACTTTAACATCACAGTGCCTCCTCCATCACTACAGGACTGTTCATTAGACAGTAGTTTTAGCTAGATGTCCCCACTAACTAGGTGTGTTTTTCAATAAAATGCTGGTCTTAGAGCGACTTAGTGAGCAACTATGCTCTTTTCGTTACTTAGCTTCTCCTGTAGCATTAGCAACATGTACCACTAGTTATGGCTTAGCTGATGCTAGTAATGTAACCTCCAACAACTATCTAACGCTAGCTGCTAGCCACTAGCTAGCTAAATCAACGCGAGCTTAACGCAATAAAGCGTGAGCTAATTATTGTTAGATCTAACATATAGGCATAACGTTAATAAATCACATTAATACATTCACTTAGCATATAGTGCTAACAGTAGCTTAACTTAGCTAGCTGATAGCCGCACTGTCGCTAGCATTGCAGTATCACTGAGGCTAAACGATGTTAGCAAAACATTAGCGATATCCACTCTAGCAGAGCTAACCCTTAAAGCTGACCCTCATTAAATCACATGAAATAGTGATTTAATGAGCAATGTTGACATCTTGTGTGTTTAATTAACTGATATCGTGCTGCGAAGTGAGGTTACCTATACTGATGTCGGCTCCGTGTGGCTAATTTAAAAGAAGTAGCTCAGTGACTTCCTTAGCAACGTTTGACAACATAGACTGTTACCAAGAGAGTCACACAGTGAGTGAAGCGTTTGTCACAGCGCCACCCAGTGCTGAGAAGTGAAACTACACGCAACCTGATATAATGACCACACAAGGTTGGTCCAGGGACCCCAGGTAAACATCTGGGCCTCGTCCAGGATGCAACCATAGTGTGTCCCCTTCCTCTTTTAATACAACCATTGTTGCACCTGTACTGAAAGCTGAATCAACGACGCATTCATAAATTAACAGTGGTTATATGGCAATTTGTAACAAGCACTTTATAACATACTGGCAGGTTAAACTTCTAGAAAATGAACCTTTTCTGGAAGTGGTTGTTTATGTTTTTTTCGAGAGTCAGAAATACAGAGGAAAATGTTTACACTGTTCACAAAAGAACACAGTGTAATTGCTGGGAGAAGATTTTATTCTGAAGCTTGTGAACATTACAGAACATTATTTCTGCAAAAGGGTTTTATGTATTCTTCATTAAATAAAAGTGAAATGAAACCAGTGTAACTCCTGCACCGAAGAATTAGGTCCAATCCCGTTTCTCCCCCTTAGCCTACCCCTACACCTTGCCCCTTGAAACAGAGTGGTAAAGGGTAGGGGGTATTTTTTTTTATTTTCCGATTAAAAATAACCACAAGGGCACAAGACTGAATATAATGGTTGCCATAATTAAAAAATATC
>OMLM01000960.1:0-22553 GCA_900302695.1 Helostoma temminkii | reverse complement strand
CACAGCATCCCTGTATTCTATCTCATCACCCTTACTAATACATCCAACTATGGCAGAGTTATCAGAAAACTTCTGAAGGTGACATGACTCTGTCCGGTAGTTGAAGTCTGTTGTATAAAGGGTGAAGAGAAATTATTATTATTTTGGCCCTTCCCACTGGTAATTACCTGGATCAGGTGTGTTGAGCCAGTCAGAAGCTGTTAATGCAGGGATACTTGGAAAACAAGCAGTCGTCCTGTAGTGGAAGCCACACCCACAACAGGAAGCTGAGTATTTAACTAACTTGATGCCATTTGTGTGTGATGAAGAGCCAGTGGAGGTTTTAAATGTTGCTCTCTCTTTAATACAAAAGAACATATATTAAAAAAAATAGTCTTTTTAAATGGGAGGAGGCTACAGAGTTGAGAATCTTTGCTTCCAGTAAACTGACTGTACTGTAGCATTTTCTCATGCCCCCTTTTTAATTCATTTACATTTACTCATGAATAATTCCAATTACAGAAAATGCTTTATTTTACTGAATTTTTTTCTTTGTGTTTCTTTGTGTCAACAATTTCTTACATGGCAGCTTTTATTTGATAAATATGTTAAATATGATTTCCTATATGCAATTTGTTGTATTTTGTAAATTCAAGCATGCTTTTTTGATGTTTCTTGTAATTTTTGTGATGAACTGTGAAACAAAAGATTATTTCGAAAACTTTTCTGGTCTCTGATCTTGTGTTTTATGCCACATCCCACAACAGGGAGTGGGAGTATTTAACTAATTACACACAGTTGTGTGAGATTGATGCCCTTTGTACCTGATGAAAAGCCAATGGAGACTCAAATGTTGCACTCATGCAATTAAGATACAATAAAGAATGTGTCTGAATAGCAGCAGTCTATGGAGTCTTTGCAAAACTGACTGCTGTTATATACAAACATAAAACTTTCTGCTAAATATGATTTTATATATTGATGCAGTGCTTTTGTTTTTAGTTATTGTGATGAATTTGGAAACCAACTGGGATATTATTTTGATAAATGGGTCTAAGTTTCCAGATGCCCACACCTAAGTATTTAACCAATTACAACCATCTGTTTGAGATTGATGCCATTTGTGCTTGCTGAAGAGCCAGTGGAGGTTAAAAGATTGTACTCTGTTGTAATCCAATAAAAAGGAGCTGCAGACTGGTCACAGTGCTCGTGCTGACCTCTGTCCATCACAACATTACATGGTGGCGTTAATGTTTTGACTGATCGATGTACATCTCTGCAGAGGTCACAGGCCACCTGGGAAATTTACATGCGCTAGAAAGACAGAAGTTAATTGATGGCTTTTTATGGTCTTTCCCCACAGAGAGCTCTTAATAGAGTTGATGAAGTGAATAATAACACAATGACACCAGGAGGAGGAGTTCTAGTTTACAAATAGAAAGTCATGAAACACTGAATTCATTACATGGACAATACGAGAGACCTGGCTGTTATGAAAAATTAGCTTCAACTAACAGTTTCCACACCTTAGGTGCTACTTTTCACACAACTCGCAAAGTCTTGGATTATTTGTGAACTGATCCAATGCAGACCCTTGCAGCACATTCATGCCAAGCAAGCGTCATCAAAAAAGCTGCTCTTAGGTATCTCTGCAGCAGATACTATTCTTAGTCTCCGCTGTCATTTTCGTCTGCTTAGCTTCCTCTCTTGTTCAGAACAAAGACTGCGAGATGAGGGTCATCTTTTCTGACAGCAAGGGCGGTCAGGCCTTCTGAGGTTGTCATATTCTGCCATCTTTAATGGTTCGCCACTTTGACTGACCTCTTTGCTCAGGCACATGTTCCCGTGTGTGTGTGCGTGAAAGAGAAACTGTTAAAATCACGATCTTTTAACACCACCCAGGTACAACCTCTGCTATTTGTGTGCATGTGCGGGGAAGGTGTCACAGCTCTGCCCTTTAACATCACTCTGCTTCAACTTTTATTTTATGTGCCCGTTGTGTAAACGCCCCACATTAACAGATCCAAAATCCTCTGACAGGGAGGGCACTGACCCTTGGATATAAATAATACTCTATCTGACTCGTGAACAGAACGAACCCACGGTTCTCAAAGCGACTGTTGGTGGCCGCGCTAATTGCTTTAGTGTGCTTGTCTCGGTAGCTGCCAAGTTGCACTCTGCTGAGCCATGGACTTGGCCTGCGCATGAGAGAGAGTTGGACAACAGGGCTGTAAAATATGCCAACATCCATTTGACTGCTTGGCAGTAATACAAAGCGGACGGGGAAGGGAGGGAGAGAATGAGACAAAAAAGAAACGTGTTGGTCAATGAGAACCTGACGGTGACCGTAGAGGTACCAAGGCCGAGAGAGATGCAGAATAGTGAAAAGTAGGCACAGTGAACAGTGGATAATGTCCCCTCATCTGTTTTAGCCTTATTTCTCACCCTGATAGCCCATGACTGAATAGGCGCTCCTGCGTTGTATAGAAATTTACATAAAAATCAATACCTATTGACTCGCCATTAAATGTATTCCCCTTTCCCCTGAACTATTTTGCCTCTTCCTCTTGCCCTTTCTAATTCCTAATGATTGCCTTTCTGCTCAGTGGGGAATATTCTAAAGCCTCGAAATTTCCTCCCTGCTTGCTTTGCATCAACTCCACAGCAGCTCATGAACCCGATCGTCATCCAAATCAGGCAGTAGATGAGTGACAGCATATTAAATTTCAATCTTTTAACTGGTTCTGGTTGGAAGAAGAGAAAAGCTGATGAAAAGGGAAATCTCCCCGAAGGCTGTCTGTGGAGTCAAGAATCTTGGCACGGCAGCAGAGGTTGATCTGCGTGTGTATTTTCTCAGAGGCTTGTAGAATGGCTTTGACACTGAGCCTTCTCATTGTGACCATCAGTAGTAAGCCTCCGTGTTAGGTCACCTAGCATATTTCCTTTCTGGCAGTAGTATTAAGTGTCAGTCTGTGAGCGCCAAGCAAGGAGTGGTGATGTGCTCCTCAACAATGCAGCTTGACTGTAAATGTGCCATGTGTTGCACCAATCGATCAATCGAAATGTATCATCCTTTTTATTTTTAAAAAGGAATAAAATATCTGTTGTGAAACAGGCTTGATGAGGAAATGCTACACAGCTGATCATCTGACGCATTGTTTGATTTTTGGTGTTGCAGAGAAGGATTTTTCCATCCAATTAATTTGCTATGGATCTGTGCATCTGAGAAACTCTTAAAGCTAAGAATTAAAAAAAAAAAGAAACACAAACTCTCATATCATCAATTCTTTTTTTCATTTTCATTTTTTTATGGTTATAAAAGAAAAAGATCAAGCTGTTGATAGCATTGTACCATATGCTTGGGGTAAAAAAAGAAAACCATACATCCCTGACATGGTGAGCTTCAAAACTGTTTGAAATTTTGACAAACATACTCACAGTCCCATTTGATGCAACCTTTCAGAGGATGCCAAAGTGTTTCTGTTTTTAAATGCATGTTTTAAGAATTGGATGTTGTGACTACTGCTAGCCAGAAGCCAGGATCAACATGAGGGAGAATGTCAATTACTAAATAACACATTGTAAGAGGTCACTGAAGAGGAGTGATTTGTTGGCTTGAGAGCTTAGTCTCTTTATTAAAGAACTGGCTCTTGTCCTCATTGTAAGTCATATCATTATTGTCCATCCCCTGTCATTAGTGTCTGTGCTCATATTTTATCCTTTGAGAAGCAATATGGCCTTTTGCATGCAATAATTGTGCCTAATGCAGTTGAAAGTTTGCAGATGACACTAAAGTGATAAGCCAACTTCCTCTGTAATAGAGGATTTGTGACCATATGAGACATATTTTTCAGACAATGATCTGTCAAACGTACGTGACCAACCCTCGCTGCTCGATGATGGGCTTGCAGATGATAAAGTTGGTATTGTAGGATTTCAAGAGACCTGAATTTGCAGAGGCTAAAGAAGTCATCACATAAAAGCAGATATAACAGCGAGGACAATCCTTTGTTTGTTGCTCAGCAGCCTTTTGTGGTTATTGCATGGTCTCTGATTCCCCTACCTTGAAAAAGACCATTATATTACTGTAGCCAATTCCCACCTGTAAAGAAACAGTGTGGGAGGAAGGCATAAAATAACACAAACCCACCCCCACTACCGCCACAAAGTGTTTAGTCAGTCAACCAAATGCCACTGGAGCAGACTTTACCCTGAAAGCCTAAGAATGCTGAAGATGAGTTGCACAAATCGCCTCAACGAACTCTTTACTAAGCATGTAGAAACAACATGTAGAAGCTCTCCTGCCACACACTTTTTGTGTCTTCCTATGTAGGGTTCTTTAACAATGGTATACCTACCATTTCTTTAAAATGTTGCAAATTATAGCGATGTTTCTCTGCATGCATATTGTTAAATACTGCCATAATGCAACAGTTTTATATTCATTTTGTTTTTGTGGAAATGGTGTCTGACCATCATGTCTTATTACTGTCTTACCCTAACCCCTAACCCTAACCCACTACCCACCTTATTTCCAATATTGTAGGTAGTCTTAACAATCTCAAACCAGTGTTGCCAGGAAGCACTCTGTATCATGGTGGAAAAGGTGGTGCTGTATTAAGGTGGAAAAGACTGTCCATGTCAGATTCAGACTAGGTAGAAACAGTCTGCTTGGTTTGGGTGAGGGGTACTGCCCGGTTAGAGAGTGCAGGAGGCATGATGTAGCATGAAGTACGGGGGAAATTACTGTGTTTACAGCACATAAAAGCAGAGCTGGTCGCATGATTAGAAATAATGTGTTGTGTACTGTATAGAACCTTTGTTTTCTGAAGGAGAGACACACAACACCAGAAAGCTGCTTGTGATGAGCTGCTGAAATGTAATGCTTTCTCACTTATTCTCACTGGACATTTAGCTGCCGCATTCACACATGGGCTCAATCTGACATTACCTGGGTTTTTGTAATCGGGAGCTAGTAAGATAATGTCCAGTTTAATGTCACGCTGACTGACTCACAGCTCCTCCAGGTAATGTCTAGAGATTTCTCAATTCTGTCTAAATCTTTGCTGTGTTTTGAATTTGACCAAATAGACATGTCACACAACTCTATATAATATATAATAATATTTACTGTGTAATTATTTATAATCAAATGCTTGATCTTCTACTACAAATGCAATTTTAAACCTTTGTCAGGTATGCTGTATACGCTATTAGACATAAAAAAATTAGACTGGCTGAAGAACACTGAAACTGTAATCTTGTACATAAAATTTCAAGTTCTAGACTAACTTGATTACCATGCAAACAAGCATAAAAAGGATATGAAGTACAATGAGCTTCTCATTTCTGCCTTGGCTCGCCACACTCAAATCTATTCATTTATTCAGAGAAGTGAAAGATTGAATCAAAGACCGTATTGAGTTTCAAAATCTAGCGCACAGACACGAGAGGGACATGTATTGAGAAGTGTTTTATATTTAACAAGGGTTATCTGTGGTTTATAAATAGTTTTTATTCTCTATTCACTCTCTATTCCATTCTGTTTTATTTGGTGCTCAGGAGAGTGAGGAGAGAAAGTACAAGGCAGAGACAGAAAACGATGAGTCGGACTAACCCATAAGATCATAAAAACCCTCTGCCATGGATGAGTATAGAGGTTTTTCCTCCAGACAAACTGTACAAAAGCTGATTCCACTAATTGGTTCTCTCCTCTGTGTTCGAAAGCGTTAATCAGAGAAATCAGCTGCTGTACAATTTGGTTGGAAGGAAAACCGTCATGCCTTCCATGGCAGCCGACACGCATTGGTTTCAGAAAGCAACACGGGAATAGATTTGGACATAAATACCAATGTGGCTGTGTGTGGGACTCTTGTTTGCAAATCCATAATGAGTCACTGACTGGGGTGTAACAAGAGAAATATGCTTTGAAAATATTAATCCACAGAGAGCTGTGCTATTCGTTTCTAAACTTTTATGATGGCAAAAGCTAGAGGGGGAAAAAAAACCCATAAAATTTAGCTTAAAGAGAAACAAAATGCACTTAACAGAAAGAATAAGGAAAAACAAACATCTCTTTATTTAATATTTTGGAGTTGCTTTAACAAGCAGTGCTATTTTGTGGGAAAAAAACAGACTTGTGAAAATATATCACATAACATATCATATCCCACCAACTTGATATGTTACACAATTACAGAATCAGCCAGCAGCAGTTTTCTACCTGGTGTGATTCACTGTAGGTTTACCCTTTAACACAGATGCTGCAGCTATAATAAGTGTCATATGACCCAATCCATCATGGTTCATGGCATTTCAGTGCTTTATAATGGTTAACAAGGACCGATATACATCATGCCCATGTCTCAGATAATGATTGGCCCATATGACATGATGGCAATCAGCAAAGAAAGATATGGTATCCCGCTTAGTTTGTAGAATTCTATACTATATTTGGCCATCAGAGTTTGTTAGTTTATTGAAGCTTTTAAAGGCCTCTGCTGCCCACCCACACACGCTCACACACAAGCTTCTTTTTCCCCTGCAGAGTCTGCTTCAACAAGATAAGTACGGGAGTTGTAATTGTGCGAGGGTCCTCATCTCCCCGTACTGGCTGATAATGGTGCTGTGAAAGCCTTGTGCTCATTACGCTAGCCTTTGTTGTCTTTATGGCACAGCTCAGCTGATTAGTTTTTCAAGAGAATTCAGAAGGTTTAATGCTCTCCCTTGTTCCACAAACACAGCTGCCGCTGTGGTGTGCATAAGAAAAAAAAAAAAGTAAATAAACGAATGATTAAAAGAAAAACTCGGCCACTTGTCATAAAGCGCTTACGATAGCAGTCCCAGCACTGATAGAGGAACCTTCACTGCTTTCTAACTTGAGTGAACACTCCAAGTGGTGTTCACAGTATTAATGGCAATAGAGCAGACCGGTTCAACCGCAGCAGTGTGTGGATGCATAGAAATAGAGATAAACTCTCCACATTTATTTTCCTTGCATGGCAAATACTCAGTCAATAGCTTGTGCTGGGACTGTGTGTGCTTTGGTTTCCCATTATCTTTTTGAAAAATATGAGATTAAATACAACCCCGGGTTTAGCGACCTATCGTGTGGAGATGGAGCAGATACAGACGCAGTCCAAAGTCATTGCTTAGAAATCAACCTTCTTTGAGTTGTTTTAGATTACTGAAGCAGCGAGGTGAAAAAACATTATAGCTTTTCAGACTTTGCAACTAATCACTCATAGATGGAGCATTAAACCTTAAATTCCTCTGCTTGTACGCATTTTTTTCTTGTTAGTATTATTATTGACTGCATTTCTGTTTATCACTAGGACATATAGCATAACATAAGTTGTAGGTTTCACGGTGAGTCATAAAGTTATATAAGGCCAAATGAGAGCCTCTGTACCTTTTCCTTTATAGCTCTTTATACAAAAGGCAACATTCTGAGCATCTCCGGTCGGCAACAGTGTCAAGAAGTTCTCCTAGTGTCATTACTGTAATCACCAAGGAGCATTTTCTTGCCAGGAACCATTCAGACAGAGGCTGCGACTGTAGTTTTTCTTCATTTCCAATGAGGCGAGGACGCTTTCCAAAATAGAAATAAATGGATAAAGCAAGGTTGTTTTGTGCAGGAGACTGCAGAAAAATGAAGCAAGGACATCTTGATGGTTTCATTATAGTTTGTAATGTCTTTTATACACCATCAGCAATGTATTTAGTAGCATATTAATGTAAAACATACATGTAATGAGATGCAGCGTGACTGTTCAAAATCAAATTCATGTACTGATGAGAATGCTTTCAAGCGAGCATTAAACTCATCCATTAATGTCTAAATAATCAGGGTCCTAAGTTGCTCAGTGATCTAGTGGTTCCTCTGAGGGCGTCTGGATCAGGAAGTTTCTACAGGAAGGTGCCGTTTTATGAATATTTAATTGGACAGATGGGTTTTTCTGTTCAGAGGGAGAAATATGTCAAACTCTGTATCTACATTATATGAGATTACTTCAAACTCAAATTGTAACTGTAAAGTTTGGTTTTGTACTTTTCTATGTGCATTTTCATACTTTGTTTTGTGTATGTTAAAGCCCTATTTAGGGTTTAAATGCTTGCAATGCTTAGTAGCTAGCAGTAGTAGTAGTAGTAGTAGTAGTAGTAGTAGTACACTAGTACTTGTTTCTATACATGTAAAAGTTTGAGTTATAATCCTGAGATTTCAGATTCAGTTAAGATTTTCCTTTTGATTTGGTACTTGCAGTCAGATGTTTATGGTTGTAAACAACCATCAACAACATTGGGGAGTCGCATAAGGTTTGTGGCTTCCATTATGTAAGACATTAATCTCACTTTGGTGTTTATTGGTGTTTGATTTGTTTTTGGCCCTTCTGGCTGTTAGGGTTTCTCCTACCAAGTATTTAAACTGTGTTTTGGGGATTTCTATAAGAATAGGTTAAGTGGTTGGGTTGGCAAATGCATGGCAGATTAACTGCCTTACCTTTGTTAAAACGTAATGTACAACTAGTGCTTTTCTATCTAAGTCTTCCAGACCCTGGATGACAGTCATAAATAAGGAATATGTATTGATATTTGAGTAAATAACTGTTACAGTGGCTGTTTTCTGGTAATATTTGGGCAGGTAATCCAATAGATTATATTGGTAAATAAGTATAATAGGTGTGTAAAAGCTACACTAAGAAAAAGATGTTGTCAGAAATTAAACTGCAGTGAAGTGTTAGGGCTTTAATTCTTTTCGATGACAGCACATCTACTTTTTTTTATTAATTTATGCCAAACTGTCAGAGCAGAAATAGAAATGGAGAATGTGGAAAATATACTTAAGCACAAATCCAAGTGCAATTTTTTTTTTTCCCACTCGTTAAATTACTACACCCGCACGCACCCACCTCCATCACTATCCCTCACCTCCAAATTCCCCCTAATCACCAACCTTCTGCCGCCTCGCGCCAACTTCACCTTCCACTTTCAAGTAGGATGAGACGCACTAACAAGTAAAATAAGCTCAGGAATACTTAAATGATTAGATTATATGAGAAGACTGTGGCAAAGGGAAGGACAAGAAGCACCTAAGCATTATTCCTACTCCATAAGTGCTGTGAGCAATCTCCTGTTATGAGTTCCTGTTATGCACAGGAGAATAATAAGAACGTCTCTTTTCGCCGCTGAGAACAATAATGAGTTTGCTGTGGAACAGTCGTCATGGTTCAATAGCTGCACCTTTGATTCTGATGGTTCTTTTTTTTCCCCTGATCCGAGACTTTCTTTCTCTCCTTCTGTCACTGTCACTCCCACTCCATCTCCTCCTTGTCTGCAGTGAGGAAACTCCTCTCCAGGCATCAATCCCCTGCAAATACGATTAAAGCACTTGGCACAGTCATCACTTGGCCCACAGGGTGTAGTGACCAGAGTAGCAAGGCTGTATGTGTGTGCGTGGGTGTCCATGTCTGTTTGTCTGTGACATGTGAGCTGTGGACCCAGGAAGGACTCTATTTGTCTACCCAGGAACAAAAAGGACAGTCCCTCTCCACTCATTTTGCTGGCTGTATCCAAAATCACTGCCTAGTCACTCATTCACTGCTCCCAGTATAATGTACACTCAGTAGTCCTCTCAGCTGTGAGTAAATTGAGAATTTGGACACTTGTAACCATTGTCACATTGCATCAACACTAATAACCGTTGAGCCACACAACAGTATTTTTCCCCACTCTCTGAAACAGGAAGCAGTGCATTGTGGGACTGTTAGTAGAAAGTAGTCAACATGTCATATACTTTTTCATTCCACTGTAGAACCTTTAAGTGGACAGGTAGGTGTGTGTGTGTGGTGGACGGATTTACACACTCAACATTCGAAGACCTCTACAAAATGGTGGAGAAATGCATTTTTAGCTTCACCCTAATGGGCTATTAGCAGAAAGTAAGATCTGATCTACTTCCTCTGGCATGGTCATGCACTTCTGTTTGAAATTGGTACTGAAGTGCTGGGCAAGACAAGGTAATTTGGCTAGTAGTAAATAAGGAGTGATTTCAGACATAGTAGTTGTGTCTTTGAGATTCAGGCGGGAATCATTCAACCCTTCAGCTTTGCCACGACTTCCTTTTTTCCCCCCGAGGCTGGAAATGTAATTGCAATTGCCTTTGCAGAACATAGCTAGCAAAGTATTTTTTGACTTTTCATTTGTGTAACATTATGACAGAGGGGTAGAGAGACAAAGTAAAAGGCACTTTGGGGGTCTAAAAGGGGCTTGATGTGTCTCAGAATGTCAAGTTGAATTTCTCAGGCAATGCGGGGAAATGAAAGCGTCTTTAGTGTAGAAATGATGGCAGTTACAGCTACTCTTTCCTCCTCAAAAGTAGATCCACTCTGCTTTGGAGCTACTTAAATGTGGAGTTCTTTTGCTGTCTGTCAGATCTACACAAAGAATTGACAGTATTTTTATTGTGATTTCTAAGATAAGAGACTGAGAAAAGCCAGCAACAGACTTGTCAGCACGATGCGCCAGTCGGTGCATGAAACCACATTATTGGTGACATATCATTTTGTCTCATTTTGGACTACTGGTAAACAGCAAACAATAGATTTCAACAAAGCTGACGTCTGAATGAAGAGCGCCACACAACTTGTAGTCTTGTAGACGCACATTAAAATCTATGCACAACACGTTTATTTTGAAGATCGAAAGGCTGAGATACCGAACATATTTGTAGATGTTCATCTATGTGTGTGTGTTCTCCTACTATAAGGAGTGAGTCAGTACACTGCACACTTTGCCCTGTTGTGTGAACTCAGAGGATGACTACTATTCCAAACGCTTTGATTCAAGTTCATTTGTCTAGCACTGACAGTTTGTTTACTGTTGCTCTAGACCAAGAAAGGTACTTCTGCTTCTCTGTCTCTCTCAGATGTACGGTACACACAGTGAGCCTTCTGTGCAAGTAATGTGTACATCTTCAGCTAGTGCAGTACATTACCTACTGTACTGTTCCTCAATTTAAATTACTCGCCAAGCAGCTCAAGCCAACATGAGATTTATTTATTCGGAGGGGGGCGGGTTGATGACTGATCAAATCAATCCTCATAGCTGCTAAGCAGTCAACAAAATCTGGCCTGCTGTGCTGCCTCGTGAACTCCTGAAGCCGAACTCATCTTTTTTTGTACATTTTAATTATGAATGACATTTGCTGAGTTGCGGAGCTGCTCAATAACTGCCAGAAGGGGGGGTGTTCTTAGCAGGCAACACCAATCAATCAATCAATCGCCCTTGTGTCCATGTCATTTTTGTAAAACTAGGAGTCATTTATAGCCTGTCTCCTTTAAATGTCTACCTAAGAAACTTTATGTGGAGTAGCAAATTTTAGGCTGCATCCAAACACACTCCTTAGTAATCCAAGCTGCAAACCTGCATATAAACACACTTGGCACCACTGCTGGGCCATCTTCCCTGCCAGATGCCTGAGGACACAGGGCTAGCCGATGACGATTAGACAAAGTGACATGTTATATAAATTTACATTTAGAAGCTGGGGGGAAAAAAGTGGCGCTTATCAATAGCGCACATCGAATTCATTAGAGCAATCAAATCCTTCTCCCCTCCGCCACAAGCCAGTGTCACACAGATAAAATCTGCATACATTGGCCGGTGTCCGTTTAATTGATGGGTGATGAGACCACTGAGATCTAGAGGAAGGAAGCAGGAAGCAAAGGTGAGGATGGATTGGAAGGTGCAGATGAAGATAAGATGGCGTGTGGCTGAATGTGTGGTCTGCTGACTCAAGCTTAGTTTTAGTGTGGCATTAAGAATTTACTGTTTATGGATTTTATTACAGTACTATACTACAGCATGTGCAGCTAGCATACCAACTGGTGCAGTAAATCTGTGTGTAGCCGTGACCAGTTTACAGGACAAGAACTATCAAGTGTCTTTGACGCAAAGAAAATCTTGACAACTGCAGGATAGCAGTTTTCAATCTTTATACTAAGCTAACCACCTATTAGCCACAGAGTTCTGCAAAGGTTTCATTTGTTCCTTAATAAAATAATTGCATGCTTCTCTATGTACAAGTCTAAACTTTCTGTAGATCAAACTTACACCTAAACAGGAAAACAAGCCTATGTCATACAATTACACTTCTTTATCTAATATATATTTATACTGAGTGAGATCTTTGGTCTGATGTTCACAGTGACAATCCTCCAGACTGTCCACTCCGTGCATGACATAAAATTGCTACTTTGGGAGTTTAGTGGCAGCACTAAAAAAAGGGCCACTAAATCTGTGGAAGTGTGTGTGTGTTGGGTTTTGATCCTTTTCACATACACACTTGGGAAAACCACCTTTGCAGTAAAGCCCTGCTTTACTTTGCTTTTGCGGGACAGATTTTATTGCTCTACAATTGCAGCAGATCCCCCAAGGTCCTAATTACTGCCATGAAAGTAAAACTGATGGGCAAGTATCAAAGTACAAATGCTCAATCAAGGAAATATGCTTCGTGTGAAGGTCAAATTCTGATGTCATATAGTGTCTGCGGCCTACAGCCACAGCAAGCACGGTGCATGTAAAACTGGAGTGTGCACGCGTGTGTGTGTGAATATGACACACACTCCAGTTGTACATGCGTTTTGCGCACACACACCACATCCCAATCCACCCACTCACAGCTGTCTCCACCCCACTGCATCTAGAGCAGGACAATTAGTAATCCATCACCGCTGTTTACAGTCTGGATGGTGGCACTCGGGAGAGGTAGAGATGAAGGGAGGGAGAGGTAGGGAATGAGTAAAAGGGGTGAGGGGAAAAAAAAAGAGAGGTCAAAAATAGCAATGTGAGGGGACAGAAAAATAGAAGTAAACAGGTAAGAGGACGACGGGGACAAATAACTGTTTTTGTACTGGCTGGCAACTTCTACTAGTGTGTGTGTGTGTTTGTGTCTGTGAGCATGTGAGTTCTCTTTGCTTGTTTTGAATCATTGCGGTGCACAGCCACAGTACAGAAGATTATGAATCACTGCTGCTTTTGCATGTTAGATCAGGAATCTGTGCAGGCGTACATGCACCGCCCCGCATGCATATTAATGTGCATGGGTGCACATGTAGGCGCGTGTGTGTCTTGGAGAAAAAAAGATGGAAGTGCGAGTAAGATTCAGAAGGTAGGGAGAAAGAAGGAACAATGAGAAATGAAGGAAAGATGAATAGAGGGATGGATGAAAAGAGCACACTAGATGGCACTGTTGTGTGGTGAATTTCATTTCTCCATCCTCATTCTCTCCTCTTTTCTAGGTCTGTTTCTATCACGTTGTCTCTTCCTCTCCCCCGTCCAGTTCCAGCTCTCTCCCTCTCTGTTTTTTGTTTTTTTTTTTTTTACCTCCCTACCCTGCTCTGTCTCTCCCCCTCTTTCTGTGCGCAGCACGTATGATGGGGCCAGTTATACAGCTGGGAATTGAACACACAGAACTGTAGTGTTCCCTGAATCGAAGCTAGGTGCTTGAGAAACCCAGAAAGCTTACCCAAGGACAGTGTCTGTTTGTTTAATTGACTGCCACCTTACAAACACACGCGTGCGCGCACACACACACACGCGCACACAAACATTTGTGAATAATCAAACACACAAAGAGCCCCACACTTGCATAAAAGATTTGAGCTGGCCTATTTGTGTAGAAATGTGAAAGACTGTGGATGAGTGCAGAAAAATACTTACTAATCAGGGAAGAGGTACAACTTCTGCCTGGGTGAGAAGAGTGTGGCCAAGTTGTCAGCATAAAGTGGCAACAATATATGCTTGTTTGGGAAGCAGACACTGTCTCTACTTTTAAGACTAGACTTAAGACTTTCCTGTTTGATAAAGCTTATAGTTAGAGCTGGCTCAGGTGACTCTGAACCAGCTCTTAGTTATGCTGCTATAGATTTAGACTGCTGGGGGACTTCTCGTCGACACACTGAGCTCCTCCTGCTTTCTCCATCCATTCATACGCCACCACTGCCTGTTATTAACTTTGTTTCCTTTCTCTCCTGTAGTTGTGCCTCCCCCTGCCTGCCTGCCTGCCTGTTGCTTGTTGTTGTTATTGGTTGTGTGATCTGCTGTTCTTTTCTCTTTTTCTCTTTCTTTCCACTCACCCCAACTGGCTGAGGCAGATGGCCGCCCACCTTGAGCCTGGTTCTGCTGGAGGTTTCTTCCTTTCTTAAAAAGGGAGTTTTTTTCCTCTCCACTGTTGCCTAGTGCTTGCTCAAAGGGGGATTTGTTGGGCTTTCCTTATTATTTAGTTGTATTGTAAGGTCTTAAACCTTACATTGTAAAGTGCCTTGAGATGACTTTTGTTGTGATTTGGCACTATATAAATAAAGTTGAATTGAACTGAACAAATGGCAACCAAGGTCAGGTTTTCTTCAGTGTTGTGAATTTACTTAGCGACTTTACTTCATGAATACAGACAATAATCATCTTGCCGTACACCTTTTTCTATCTGATTCTGAAGACAAGACTTTACATAGCACAAGATCAATTAATGGGTAATGGTCAGAAATAAGACAAGTTTTGAAGCACATTTTTAATAGAAGAAATATTGTCAAAACTTGCTGCATTTTCTTTATATAGTAATGGCAATAATTTCAAAAGCATACATTCTGGAGCATCCTAGTAGTCCAATGAATAGAGCGCCACATTACTTCATTGTCTCTGGCTTGGTTCTGGTTGGGGATCTTCTCTCCTCTGTCTCTCTGCAACTTATTGCTAAAAAAGGCAAAATAAAAACTCAGTGGTATTCTGGTAACACTTGATATGATTTAAAAAGGTTTTATTAAAAGACAGGAGGCAGATGTTATGAATGTGTGGGCACACAGGAATCAGGATCGGAACAGGTTTCTGAGTAATAGTTCAGACTCTGCGCACAGGAGACAAGAGTTAAATCTATGGGTGAATCCCAGCTGCATTAATTGATCATTTCTTGACCAGGGAAGTTGTTCCTCTCCTTCATCTTGAAGGATGTCCCGAAGCCTCTTATTCTGCTCTGAGGGGTCAGAGCAGAGATCAGAGTCCAGAACAGAATCGGGTCAAGCAGACCAGGAGAGAACCAGGTGTTGGTGATTAAGCTGATAAAAGTGACCCAGGTGAACCAGGGGAAGCGGAGACGGGCAGAGTGTGGAATATGACTATATATAGAATGAAAACATAAGGCCAGGCTAGAGACCATGACACTTTCTGCTACTACATAACATAGAGTATGTTATGATTCATAGCGCATTCTGCTATTTTTGCTGCTATGTAAAGTAAGTGGTCACACTTGGGCAGGATGGAATTCTATTGCGATGACCATCAGGTTGGATGGATCTCATTCTTAATATCTATCATTTTAAAATAGTAGGTGCTGTTTTCATGACTAGTTACCTGTGTAGACTGGCCCCTGCTTGATACACCTTCTACTATTTATATCGTACCTTCTAATATTAAATTATTGCTGTTCTCGCTGTGTCAATTCTTACAATATCCTAGCTCCCCATTTGATTCAGTCACATCTTATGGATCATTCTTTCCCTTTCACGTCCTAAGGAAGAAGCTTTAGTCGATTTACGCCATCCACTCCCAGGGAACCCTTCCAGATAATATCCGTTTACACCCACATTCATTTCTAGCCTTGGATCCTTTCTGGGACTCTATCATTTTGATAGAGGATAAGGGCTCAACGGAAATCCTTGACAACAAAGCAGAGTAGTTCTTCGGCAAACTGTATGTCTAGACAACTAAGTCAAATATGACCGTGTGAGTGATGGCTTTACCTGTGAATGTGATTGAGTGCAGGGGAGTTTCTTCTGCTCCTTGCACTCCAGAGAACTAAAATTGAGAAATAAGCTCTGTGACAGATTCAGATAGTAGGGAGAGATACTGTCGGTAACTCACCCAAAGCAGGAATTCATAACTCAATATGGGTTTTTTTTGTTTGTTTCTGTGGAGTTTTTTCCAAAGTTTAATTATTATTGAGCTGGCAGTCGTCCTCACGCATTGTTAGTTCCAGTGTTTAGCCATTTCACTCACTTGCTCTCTAGGCCATTGCCCACCTTCTTTCTACGGAGGCAGCTAAGTTATCAGATGGTTTAAGAACTGTAACAGAAACCTATTTACAATCCACACACAGCTCTGAGCCACAGTACCATTATAAAAGGATCTGATAAAGTGGTTCAGCTGAATCATGAATGTTTGAATACAACGACCAACAACCGCTTTTACTTCCTATTTGTGCAGCAGAGAATGAGATTTAAGTTAGAGTTAGAGTAATCTTTAAAACGCGCTGCAAAATTGCTTTTTTTTACTTTACTGAAGTGATTTTGGCCCTAGGGGCAAAAACCTGTGCTGCAAATTTGTGCTGCATATGAAAATATAATCTGCCGTGAGGTTTTGAGTGCTTACAAGGTACTGAGACAAAAGGGCAACAGCTAATGTAGAAATTGTGATGTCAGCTCCTGTTTCATATGTCTAAGCATATAATTTAATAGAACAGAAATTATATGCTCTGACAGGTATTCATTTAGTTGTCACAGGGAAAGATCCAAAATCCTGACAGAAAAATTACAACAATTTGTCTTAATCATTTCTGAACAAATCCACATTATAAGCTATACATTAACTATCAAAGATATTTATTTCAGCGCTGAATTTAATATAACCAAGTAGATCAAGTAATGGCTACCACGTCATACGTATATTCCAGAATTTCCAGTAGTTTCAGAAAGTATTTTTTGCACACTTTTTTTGCAGATCTATTTTTAAAATGATAATTATTTATGCCCTGTAACACTTAATGACATGTTTTTAGGATTATAGCTAAAAAAATCCTCAATTCAGTATTAAAGATCTGGGAATGTATTCCATTCTTCCTGGCAGAAGCTTGCGACTGGATGGAAAGTACAGACTTTAACACGTGCACTGTACTTTTTTGTGTGTCCTTCAGTTCAGCTACAGAAAACACAGAAAAGGGAATTAAAATGTCAAGGTCAACTAGCTGTGACTTTATTAAATGGCTCAGTTTAAAGTTTTAAACTTTGTAGTGCAAAAATGAACAGATGAACTGGAATGGAAGTGGAAGCAAAGAAACTGTTTTGTATTTTGGATTTGAAGCCATAACTCACATTCCCATTCCCATTGGCACTCTTCACTTAAATGCATCTGACATGAACAGAAAGTTACTGCACTTGGTAAAAGCCCACATTGCGTGGGACACCACGAGACATCATGGGGTTCAGAAAAAAGCATTGTGGCCTCTAATATGTGGTCAGAACCTGGCCGGTGATGGTTTGTAGCATCGTTGCTGTTGCATAGAAGATTATCAGTCTTGCCTATCATGCCATAATATTAGTCTATGTCTTATTAAAACATTCTAGGCCTGTGCCTTATGGTAAATAGGATGCAGTTTGACATCTCAAGCGTAGTTGGAGAGGTGAGACATCCAGGAATTGCAAATGACAAGCTGAGCACACAGAAAAAAAAACATAAACCACCACCTCATGGGTACTGTTCCACTGGCACATGCTTATTACACATTCATTATTCCATATTCTTGGCATGCATAACAGATATTGGAAATGTCTGCTTCCTGGACCTTTTTGCAAAGCTGTCTCCTAGAATGCAACTCCCTTCATTAATACATTTGTCCCACTTTTCTCTTGCTTCTTACTCCTCTCCTATAAACTAAATATTCCTTTCTCCACAGAGTTGTAAGTAGCCCGCCTGGTCACGCAGGGTCAGCCCAGTTTGTTGATTTAATCCTTGTCTGATGTTGTCTCAGCTCGTAGCCAAGCTCGAATGACAGCTGCGGCGCTGGCCGAGCTGAGCCCCTTCGTTCAGCAGCCTGATAACAACCCGCCACTCCAATCTGATCTGAAAGCAGATGAGAAGCAGTGAGGTACTGGTGTTTACCAGAGAAGGTTTAAGATCTGGCATCCAGCTGGGTGGAGTGGAATGGAATGAAATGGAGCAAGGTTCACAGCAGAGTTCAGTACAGTTGACTTGCTAAGGCGAGTCTCCAATGTATGTCATCCAAGTGTCAGAAATACTGATGGGGGGGGGGAAAGGGAATCTCCAAGTAAAACATAAAAATAAAAAGGAAATGCTCTTAAGTAAAGCTATTGGTTTATGCATGCAGCTGTAGCATAAAGCAGCATGAGTGCAGCTTCTGGGCTTACAACTTTATCATGCATTTGAAGCATGTAAGCATCGTATGCAGGTTTGGAAAATGGAAGCATCATCAATTATTCATTCTGCGCTCAACTTTAAATCTATCTGAAAAGTCATGAAACTGAAATAAATATAATGTTGCTTCTTAAAGATTCACATAGCTTATGTAGCAGCCAGCTCAGTCACACACTGGGAGCTGCCCAGTATGACTGCAGCCCACTGCCGCTGGCCAATGAGCAGTTCCACTAGAGAAAAGGATTAAATGCCTTCCTCAATGGCATCTCAGTGGCAGTTGTTAAGGGAGGACAGAGCATTAATCATTCATTCCCCTTACCTCCAGATTTTGCCAGCCTGTCTGAGGATCTGAACTGGCAAGTGTATGGTCACAGATGCACTAGGGTCAATTAAAATGAATGCTATTTCTTGTACTTTTTTTTCAACATCGTCACTGTTCAGTGCAACTGCATGAGTAAAAGCTCGTGTACAACACTGTCCTGTTAAAGCATGCGCATGCTTGTATGTGAGTGTGTGAGAATGAGCTGGAGAGTAAGAGAGAGCATGCTTCCCTTCATTTTGGTAATGGAAATGCTGGGAAGCCTTTAGTAGTTGCCACTAGTAATGGAATGAGAACATATGTATAATTTAAAGCTCTGCTACAGGCTTCCAGTGGAGCCAAGGAGTGTGCGCACGCACGCACACACACACACACACACACACACACACACACACACACACACACACACACACACACACACAGCAGAGGTCACGCTCTCGAAATTTCAGGCTTTGTGTGTGGAGAACACTACAATTATGCATCCCTGCTAGTTGCTCAATGTCACCAGATACATACATTTCCATATTCATGCCTGTTATTTCCAGTTAAAAAGGTCATCTACTCAGCTATTTGCATAGCAGAGAGGTACACACAGAGAGGGGAGCCTCAGAAAAGGTGCAAGGGAACTTCAAATGCCTAATTATAAGTTTTTGTTATCCTTAAATTCAAGGTGTGTCTGTGTCTGTGCCGGCAAAGTGATTTTTTAATTAACAAATTCCTGAAAATACACGTTGACCCATAAATGTCAAAGCAAAAATGCGGCTAGACACAAATATAAAAGGAAGGAATGTTATAATATTAACAGGCATCATTTCAATAAAATAACACCCACTACTAACACCCACTACTGTTACAGTGTGACCACTTCTGTTTATGATAATAATATATATATGTTATAATAAATCCAGTCATCTCTGAAACAACTATCTGGAGAAGTCAAATGTGTGTGTTGTAGCTTGAACTTTTTTATTTTAGACCTTGATGAAAAGTTGATGGTGGAGAACACAAGATAAAGTTCCCAGTTTACAGAACTTAATATTTGAAGGTTGTTCAAGATGTGGGAGGAGATGTTTATAAAAGTATATTCTGGCACCTGAAGTTTCTAGAGAGGGTGGATTTTGCTATCAGGTCTGGTCCTGTTCGGCAATTGAAATTTAGAACATCTTTAGAGTTTCTCATGAGTAATGTCAATGCTGTCTTAGCTCTAAGTATGTGAACTGTCATTACAGTATTGCAGCTGTAAACAAACTAAGTGGGGTAATGCCACGAGTAGCCAGGAGCCAAGAAAGAGCTACACTATTTACCGTTAATATATGACATTTAACATAATATATTTGAACAGTGTCGTCCACTAATATTAGGTTGCAAATCTTTGCTAATTATCTTGATCTTTAATCCCTGTATTTAAAATATATTGACTAATACAGTGTGTTTAGGGTGGCTAAAGATTTCTCTCATCCACCCACAGACATGGGAGTTGCCTACAGTCAGAAGCACCTTCACCATGTTGTTTAGGTTAATCTACAAACTCAACCTCCAGCTCCACCAGACATTCAGATACACTTTTGAACTCATTCAAAAATCATGATGGGACTCAGCACAAGCAAAGTGACTGTCAAAAGAGTCAACAACCTTCTATAAACTACTCAGCACTACAGAGTGCATGACAGACAGTTGGACAGTTTTCCTGATGTGAATATGGATTTTTGGTTGTATCTTTTTTGCTTCCAGCTGTGAATGTATTTGCCTCTTCCCACTTGGAATTTTATTAGCTAACTGTGAGCCATTCACAGTTCAAATATTTCTCTCACTGTTCTGTCTTTTATAAGGTGATGAATGATGGTTGTTTTTACTACTGGACACATGTTGGTTAACTATACCAATGTGATTATGTGATCATCAAGCCCATTCTCATCCCATACCATCACATAATGACATTTGTCATTTGGTTTCTCAATACCAATGCTACAGGTTCGCCTTAGTGTCTGTACTGAGATGCCAAAGGGGAAGCACGGTTTCTTGTACATAAAGACAATCAAACTGTGATATTTCCACCCTCTAAGCAGTTGTTTTGATGACAGGTCTGACAGGTCTGTAGCCTTAGTTTTGAGATGCTAGTGTCATGTCATGCTGTGAGACAAGAACATATTGTAACACCAACATCTGCTTTTGTCCATTTGTTAGATAAACAGTTAAATAAAGTGATGTGGATCAGGAAGTGGGCCGCACAGTAGTGTTGTGGTTAGTGGGTTCGGTTCCTGGGTCAGTCAGGGTCTTTCATGTTCTCCCCATGTTTGCATGGGTCCCTCCAGGCGCTCCGGCTTCCTCCCACAGTCCAAAGACATGCAGTCAGGTTAATTGGAGACTTTAAATTGCCCGTAGGTGAGAGTGGGAATGGTTGTCATTGTCTATATGTGGCCCTGCAATGAACTAGTGACTTGTCCAGTGTGTAATCCGCCTCTCGCCCGTATGACAGCTGGGATAGGCTCCAGCACGCCTGTGACCCCTGCTGGGACTTAGTGGTTCAGAAAATGGATGGATGGATGGATCAGGAAGTTCTTGGCAGAGATTTGAACTGCAAAGTTGTTTTCTTGTTATGAGGTTTAGACAAAGACCTGTTATCTGTGAAAACTGCAAGTGTTTGTGGTAAATTTATACGAAAGTAAACTTGTATCTTTGCTGTTATTCTATTGTGCTATGTGGTTGCACCATTATGGTATTATGTTTTTTATTGTATTTCACCCAATGAATAAACGCAAAAGAAGAATAGCAATGTGTTATTTTGTATTATTCCAAATAGGATAAAATATATTGATGATGAAATGAATTTAAATATTTCAGGTGGTAACAACCCACTATTTTTAAATGATAGGGTTCAGCTTAAAAAATATGACTTTGCTTAGAGAAAATTTCTTATATTTGTTGGATTAACAGTATTTAGTGTGAATCATTACCTCAATTATTTTAAGTTGACGTGAAGATTTTTTTCTGAGTACCTTGTGTTTGGAATCATCCAGGATAATAAATCTAAATACCACAAACCACTGACCACCCTGATGCATCTTTATCCACAGTTACTGTGGTGCTGCTGCTGTATCTTTATACTTTTAGTACATCACATTTAAAAGCACTTTTTTCTGTTCACTCATTGTAGCACCATAGCTACCACTAATGTATGAGATAAGTAGAAAAGAGAAGAGTGGAATAAGCCTCCCACAGTGACCTCTGCAACGCCAGAGGGGAATCAGAACCTGTTTTTGTTTTGCTGGCCTTCTCTTCATCAAATGAGGTCAGCTGAATCTTTATATACTATACCAGCTCACACAGAGGCACATAAGACTAAACTAGAGGATACTACTACAAAGCATCCACAGAAAAATAGTTTGTTGTTTACACACATTCAGTTTAGTTTGTACTAACACCAAAAGCCCTGAAGGCTAATTTCAGAACTTAAGTGATTACACCAGAGTAAAAGATAGGCAAACAACTATAATGACCTATTGCCAGACTGTGTTGTTTGCATCAATAATTACATTAATAACCCTGATTACCAATGGTGTTTTTCCCCAACTAATTATGCTGCTAGCAAAATTCTCACTAATTGGACAGTTTTTATTAGTTTCCATACATGAATTATGCTGTGCTCTTTAAGATTAGCCTTAAGGGCACTTAAGCTCACCTTAGCTCTTCCATTACATAAAACCTTACTAATGCAAGACATCAGAACAGCAGCAGATTTGTAATTATGAGCTATACCAACATTATCCATCCAGGCTCACATCCACCACAGTGCGATTTGAGTTTGGGCGTCCAAGATGTTATACAACCAGTAATGGAAACTCCTTATTGCCTGATCCTCTCACAGCCAAGTTCAAAACTTACACCCCATTTCATCACTATAGTCATTATCCAAACTGAAGACTCACCCTGCCAGCCAAAACCTCCAGCCTGTGCTCCATTAGCCAGCACCACCAGCCAGTCCAGATGGCCACTGCCGGGCTCAGCCACCATGTGGCCAGCATGGACTCATTGAGACAGAGTGGATCATTTTGCCATC